>JZSA01006793.1:0-117192 GCA_000956155.1 Cotesia vestalis | reverse complement strand
ATCAGTCCTCGCGCTTTTGAAGGACTTTTGCAACTGCTGACCCTGAATCTCACTGGGAATAACTTGACGCATATTCCTAACGGCGCGTTCCAGGGCCTGGTATCTCTGCGCTCGCTCGATCTCTCCAACAACAGATTGGAGAAGCTAGATAACAAGACTCACGGAGTGCTCGACGATTGCTTGTCATTAGAGAGGATTAATCTTAGTAACAACAAAATTTCATTTATTACTAGAAAAACCTTTCCTAGTGATCCTTATCGGCCGTACAGATTGAAACAAATTGATTTATCCTACAATAGCATGCCGGTCGTTACTTTCGATCTGACAACCGGTACCAAGAAAGTCGAGGCTCTGAATCTTAGTCACAATGGTATCAATGAAATACGAAGATGTAAGTATTTTTTTAAAAGGTTTTTTTTTTGTAAAGTATACTTAAAATTTTTCAAGATATTGATGAAAAAAATTTTTTTATCAAAATAAGCTTGCTTATAAAAAATTTAAATTAAAATCTATTGATAATATATTCAATTATAAAATTGTGGAGGGGATTTTTGAGCAAGTATGAGGTCGAGGAAACGAGCAGAATGTGTGTTCTAAAACACGAGCACAGAAAACGCGTTTTCCACTACTTTAATGCAGTTTTTATTATTGTATCATAAAAAACAAACTGAGAAATAATTTTAAAGAAAATAAATTTTTTTTTTGCAGATGTGATAGGAAATTTAACATCTCTAAAAACATTGGACCTGTCTGACAACGAGCTGAGCGATCTTTCAGAAGAATTCGTGTTCGAGCCGCCAGAAAACCTGACAAACCTGTACCTGAGTGGGAATCACTTCAGCCAGTTGCCGGTGAGCAAAATCTTGGCAATGCCGAACCTGAAGGTTCTGGACCTGAAAAACAACGAGCTGGGGAGTTTCGACGAGAGTTACATGAAGATTGTGAGGAATAAAACATTGGTGAGGTACGGGGGGAACCCGCTGCACTGCGATTGTTATGCCCGGCCAGTTCGTAGATGGCTGGAGACCTTGACGGAAATTCCAGACGAGTGGATGGACTTGACCTGTGCGAGTCCGGATTACGTTGCCAATAAACGACTTGTTGATGTTGCTGAGGACTTGATGACGTGTGGAGAACGCGAGATCCAGGACAATCCTCAATTGGAAATAACTCCGGACATTAAATTCCGCAATATCGAGTAGTGAGTCTTGAAAAAAATATTATAAAAAAATTTTATTCTATTAAATATTATTTTTGATTTGTTATTTGATTTTTGCAGCGACGAGGAGGATAATTCGTGGAAGGTTACTTGGTACGTGACGTCCCGAGGGGATGTCGGTGATTTTTACCTGATTGTCCGCGAGGTAGCTGGCAACAAACCGCTTTTAGAGAAGGATCTTGTGTACAAAGAGAGATCCTTTAAGATAAAAGATTTGCCAGAATCGATGAATATCAAATACGAGCTGTGTGTGCTCGCAAGAGATTCGATCGGTAATGTCAAGCACTTTAGAAGCTCTCAGTGTCAGATTCTCAACAAACGACCGATTCTATCCTCCGACTCATCAGCATTAACTTGCTACTTTACTCTAACACTCGTTACCATTACTCTAATCGCTGTGATGTAAATAAAAATTTATTGTTATTTTATTATTGTCAATTTTTAGCTATTAATTAGTCTAATTATAATTTTAAAGTTATTAAATATCAACAAATTAATTTTAATGGGTTGTTATTCATTTTTCTTAGACAATGAACTTCACACCATTCGGCTACTTGTCCTCGACACTTTACTCTGTAATTTAGAGATAAATTCTTTTAAAATATCTCACGGCTCGAGGAAGTCTTTGTCGTGTACTCGAGAATTTTATTGTGATATTAATTAAGACCATTTTAATTAAAAAAATTAAGAATTATCTGGCTAATGGTAAATATTATTTTCGGTAAATTCTAAAAACTAACGTTCATTTTAATTGAGTAAATTGTTTTATTAATTAAACAATTGTCTTAAAAAGAAACTAACTAACTCTCATGACCTCTTTACGATTTACCTTTCGATAATTAAAGAGTTTAAAAAAAAAACTGAAGAAATTCTCTGACAATAAAGTTTAATTATTAAAACATAAAATGAATATTAAATAGTAATTAATAGAATGAAAAAAAAATTTTTTCTCAGTAGCCATTAATTCGGTATTTATAATTTAAGGCTTTTCTAGTGGCGATTAAATTTTAATTATTAATTCAAAAGTACTTGCAGTAAATTTGTATGTAAATAATTATTTAACGGGGATATATGATAATAGTTTATTGTATGTACTAAGTAATTGCGAATTTAAACTTTCGAACAAGCAATACGGTTATAAATACGAGAATAGATAAAATAAATAAAACAATAACAATTAGAGATTGCTTATGAATATATAATGAAAATAATAATAAAATTTAATTATTTATTTATAATGGAATTTTAATGGACTAGTAGAATGATCTATTAATTATAGAATTTTAATAAATTAATGAAATTTTAATGGATAAAAAATTTTTTTTAGAATTTTTCACTTTTGATATTTTTAAAAAATTAATGGAATTTTTTTTTATTACTTATATAATTTTAATAGACTAATGAAAATTTCCATTAAAAATGGAATTTTAATAGATCAATGGAATTTTTAATTTATAATGAAATTTTGCCGGGACCAAAAAAATTCCATTAATTAATAAAATTTTTAATAACTATAATTAAAAAAAATGAAATTTAAATTATCTTTAAAAAAATAACAACAATTAAATATCATGAATAATCTTATAAATAAAGTTATTACTAAATATCCGCAGTAGAGCCATATAAGGCATCGTAAAGCCCACGTAAAGGTGGGATAAAGCAGCCGATAGAAACAAAATAAATATAAATTAAAATAAATAACATCTTCCAAAGCAATAAAGTTATTTATCTAGATGACTAGATAAATGCGTTAGTTAACAAGCTTGCTTGTAAACCCCTAAAAAAAGGTTAAAATAATGGAGGCAACACTTTCTCATATCTCACGAATCCACGCAATAGCATAAGCAGCAGCAACAGCAGCAGCAGCAAAGAGCAGAGTTTGTATCCTATCCACTATCCACTCTCTTGAGTTCTGTATATTCTCGCACATAACTCACCCATACACTTTACCAGGTAAGTTGTAAGTGTACCTGGTTCTCCATACTGGCTCAACCTTTCGTCAGTATCTCTCGTGATTTCAAAGAGCGAGCACCAGGAGGATCTGAGAAGCATTAAAAACCAGCTCTCAGTTCGCGTGACTCTTGCCATCTCTTTCTTCTTTATTTTTGTTCATGATAACAATTTTTTATTTTTTATTTTCTTCACCAAGTTACCTCACCACTCGGCACAATACCAATATTAAATATTAAATATAAATCCAGGATTTATCATTTTTTATTTTAAACCACGAGTGTCTCTGTGTTTACTCTTGCATAAATGAGACAATAGCTTCAATCTTTGTTTCTTCTTTGATAATGGGTGCCAAGTGTTTTTATTTATTTCTTCTCTGGGTTACTACTGCCGCAGCTAATGGTGAGTTTTATAAATTAATTAATTAATCATTTTTTAATAAAGAAGAAATATCATTTTTTTATCATTTCTTCTTTTTTGTAATAAATAAAAAAATATAATTTGATTTTTTAAATTAAAATTATCATCAAAAAGATGATGTAAAATTAAAAATGATTGTTTATATATTTAACCTTAAAATTAAAATAAATAAAAATTTTACTGGCCTTAAATTGATAATTAATTATCAACCTCGGGCAATTTAGCGCGATTAAAATTCCGCTCTGTTGGAATCTCTGGCTTGCGAATTATTCTAACGCAGAATTGATTGTTCCTTTAGAAACGCGTGGGAAATCTATATTGCATATAATATGTGTAACTTAATGGACAATTTGTACAAAATAAGCAATCATTTGAAGTAAAAATGGCCGCTACTGCGATTGCGTGGTAAACCGCGAGTACGTGAAAGCGAAATGATATAAACATTGCGCAAAACTCGGTATTCAGCCTCCAATTTGATTGTTTAAATAAATTAATAAAACAAGTGAATATTAAATTACCTGGATACTTCTTCTAGGCCGTAAACTGGCCAATTTTTTAGCAGCAGCATCAATACTGGCTGCAGCTCCTAAAAGTTCATTTTCAGCAATGACTGTTGGATCATCAGGATCAACCCAATCAGCTCCTTTGAGGAGTTCCGCGACAGCCACTAACTCAGTGACACTCTGAGCAATTTTCCTCGAAATAATCGGCAGCGCATGCTTAGCGTCGCCAGTTCTTGAAGCAATTTGCAAAATTGCTTGCAATAATTCACGGTAATTCATAGCGACATCATGACCTGCTTGGAGAGTTCGATCTCTAAGATCCGGAGTTTCGGCACACTGATAAGCGGCTGACTTGCAAATCACCAACATGTCGCTGATAGATTTACGGCCCATGTTTGCAGCAGCTATTATGTCATCCTGCTTGCAGCTGTTGCCTGCAGCGACTGCTTTTGCGGTTGAAATTGTGATGCTTTTGGTGCATCGGACCAAATCTTCCGGCGTAACATTCGGTCGTTGGAAGTCTGGGGTGTTTAGAGCCCGAATTTCTTGGCCAATTGCTTCTATAGTCGACTCCAGGGCTCGGGTTCCTCTGGTGTGCTCGTCCTCGACCGCCTTTACTGTCTTCAGCAATGACGTCACGTTGGTCACCATCACCTGTTGATAAAACGGATATTAGTTGGCGTTTTTGATATTACTTTACCGACATTTAATAGCGTTGTGGTTAGTTGGTACTCAAGCCCTGAAAGAAGCGTTAATTTAAATGGTTAATCTATTATCTGTGGACGATTAGTGACGTCTAGGGTAATTTTATTACTATAATTGTTGTAATTCATTGTGAAAGGATCAACTGGGTCTGTTAGTCACGATCCTTGAGCCAATACTTCGGGTTAGGAACACAACAATCTAGAAATGAGTACATACCTAACCACTTCCGTACAAAGGTTCTAATTCTAGAGGGATTATAGAGCTTTTTTAGTTTTCGATGGTTTTATTTATGCAAATGACGTACAAATGTTTGATATGTATGGCTTGTAGAAAAGATTCATTTATCGCAAGGATTTTAATATAAATTGGCGTTTTTGGTCGAAAAAATCGTTTTTCAGGGTTGTTGAAAGAATTTAGAAACACGATATCTTTAGAACAAATCAACCGATTCGAAAGTTTGCTACGGAAATCGAAAAAAAAATTTAGAAAACTATTTTTATATTTGTAATGTTATAATTCAACTAACTATGCACTGTTCTCCCAGTGCAGAAATAAAAATTAAATTTATAAACTTTTCTAATTCGGCTCAAAATTAAAGAGACTGAAGTTCTGCTAACCACAAGGGAATCGGCTGATTGGTTAAAGTGTTATCGTGTATCAAAATACTCTCTTGGGGATGGAAAGAGCTCTAAAATATTTAACTGGGATAAGACTGAAAATTTTGGAAACACCGGATAATAATTAAAAGGCCAAAATTCTACATGAGCAGCAGAAGATCGGACGTGCGTTGCTTAGGCTGATTGGTCTCTGATGAAGATCGGAGGCGCATGAGTTCCTCTTCTTGATCGGAGACAATCCACTCAGATTCAGAGCCAGCAGTGTCGCTCGCCAATGGGAAAATCTGTTGGTGCAGCTGCCGCTCAACTACCTGATAGCAGCCAATTGGCCAAAAATCCGTCGTTTCAAAATCAAAGTCCACCGTTACTTACTTTTTAAACATTAATTATACATCTTTTATTACTTAAAATAAGCAATCACGCTTATACGAATTTATTCTACGCATTCCGTAATAAAATAATTACTATTATTTACCAATTTTCGGCATCACACAACAGAAAACCAAAATTTACCTCGGTGGACTTTAATATCGACGAATTTTTGTATTGATTTTCGTCTCTGACCGATTTTTATCTCTACTCAGGAAATTTCGATAACTTGTTACTGTAAAGGCCATCAAAGTCTAGTGTAAAATCTCATCTAGTCAATTAAAGTCCACCCACAAAATTAATCAAGCATGTTACGGATTAATTTTTGTTAATTAGAAGCTATTGAATGAATTTACGCAGAAACAGTAATCATTGCTGAAAGCAGTCATTCAGTCAAAATTATACTATGCGCGATCAAAAGTAATGTAGGTATTACTTTGCTGTATGGTACTCACTTCATGAATATAAAAATAATGTAAATAATGATATGTCATGATGTAAATTTTACTATATTTATAGTACTGAGTCCTGTGCTGTCCAGTACTCAATTTCAAGTAATTTTCACTTTTATTTAGTAAGTTAGCTAGCGTTGGATTCGAGTCAGTCCCATGCAGCACAGTAATGATTACATTACAGTATAGTTCGCGTTACCTTTCTCTAATGTAAGCGCTACCAGACTATGGCGTCTTATGTTCATGAGACGGCTAATATATTGAACGATTATCTATTTTTATTAACTTTTATAGTAAAAATAAAAAAATTATCAAATATTAATTACTTATATTACCGTTAATTTGTTAGTTAAAACTGTAACTTAATGAAACTGATTTTATATCAACTAATTTTTTTTAACTATTAGAAAATTATTTGATTTTTTTTCTGATAAAAATTATTTGTTTTTATTTAAAAATTTTAATTGTAATATTTTAATTTATTCAATTTATTATCCAAATTTAATTTAACGTGTCCATTACCTGAAAACAGGCCTTCAAACTAAGCTCAGTAGGACTGAGTATTTTTTTAAATGCCATACGTTTTCCACAATATAGTAATGGTTACATTGCTGGCCTGACTATATTTACTTTTTGATAAAGAATCAGTTACTTTATTTTTAAAGTGATACCAAACAAAAATTAACGTCTCTGCTGCAAAGTAATCAGTTGTTAACTCATGTAGTAATAACAACTATACTCTTTAGATCTTATGGGATTATTTACTTGAAATTTATCTCTATGAGCCTAAAACTTCAACTGAATGACTGTCTACGCGCTAATAATTACTGTAAATTGTGTAAAATAAGAAATTAGTGACTCTGCAACCACTGTTATAAAAACTAGGTTAGGTAAGGTTAAGGTTACAACAAACTAAAGAAAAAGAAAGGTTAAACTAACCTTAGCAGAGTCTTTAAGATGCGCCATACTGGGATCATTGATAGGTTTACCGCTAGCAGCCTTAGTAGCGTGAATAAGGTCCCCCAATGCGGAAGCAACATCGCGAACCGCGTTGATAAGCATCACCTGAGCTTCCGCATTCTGACTGCCAAGACTAGCAGCTCCATACTTTACAACTTCCGCGAGCTGGACAATAGTAGAAACGGCGTTCTGAGCCGCTACTGCAAGTTGCTCTTGAGAAGAAGCAGCTCCAGCCACCAGAGTCTTGGTGTCCTCCACCAAAGCCTTGGCTGTCTTCAAAATATTTTCCCGATGGTCTGCAAAGGTGTCTCCTTCGTTCTCCGCGTGCAAAGTTCCAGCAGTTGCGAACATGATAGTAGTGTCCAGATCACCAATTATACCAGACACAGTGCTAGCAGCATTGATGCAAGCTTGAGTGCCTCTGGATCCAGCTTGCAAAGCAGCCAGCACCTGGGACACCCGTTCAGTTATGATCTTCCCGTAGCTCGAAACTTCCAACTGCGCTAAAGAGTCTCCAGGCGAAAGTTGACAGACTCCAGCTGCACGGACAATGTCAACGCAAGCTCGTCCTAAATCCTGGACTCCGTTTCTTAAACGCGCGGAAACATCAGCGTTAGCAGCAGCTGCTGAAGCTCCAGCAGTGTCTCGTGCCAGTTGGGTGTATTTGTGCGAAATGTCAACAGCCAGCGGGCCAAGACGAGCTGCATCAGTGCTGGATTTCGTGCTCATCTCTTGAGCCAGTCTTGCAATTTCTTTTGCAGCTTCTACCATGCGTGTCTGATAGTCTACGTAAGAGTCCACGCTGTCAGTAGAGATCCTGGTCTCATCTAATCTCACCATTGCGCGTGAAATCGTCTCTATCAGTCCAGTAACTATACCATGAGACGTCGAGATAGTTTCCAAAGTGCATTGCAGTTCCCTAATTGCGTCTTTGGTGGATTCGATGCTATCATCCACTTCAGCATGCAAAGCAGCAGACTCGGAATTCCCACCAGTTTCCTTCGCCACACAAACTAACTGCAGCGCAGTTTCCGTCACCGTTTTAGTCTGATCCAACAAAACAGTCTGCTGCTTGGAGTTTACCATATTCGAAGCAGCGCCAATAGCTCCAGCGACTAAGCGCTCGCAGCAATTAGCTATCTGCTGCGCAGAGTATCCAATATTCTCAGCTTCATACTTAGCAGCAACTCGAAGAGGTTCCAATTTGTCTTTAAGATCATCAGCACACCTCTCCATCAAATCAATGAATCCTTCCTGCGAATTCTCTTTTCTCGGGACTAAATTTTGGGAAACCGCGCTTAGAGTCGCATCATCTAGTTCCTTTATCCTCGCCACCAATTTTTCAATCGCCAAATCACAGTCCTCGTGTCCCGGACTCTTGTCTCGAATCGAAGCAACCAGAGTCTTGATCGACTCGCTGACATTTTTGCTATGATGAGCCAGAAGCTGCCAAGTCGGCTCATCTTTTGGACTAGCTTGCAAGCTTTTAGCCGCTTGGACCATCGCACAAGCTCCATCTATGATCGCTTTCTCAGGCCCAGTTATAGTTTCTTGCACCTGCGTGGTTCTTATGTACTCGCTGCATCCCGCAAAGGCACAAAGATTATCAACCGCGTCCAACAAAGGTCTTGTAGCTTCTGCACATTTTTCGCGATTAGTTTCGCAATACTCGCGGTCCAGGGTCTTGATTTCCTTTACCAAATTAGCAGTAGAGTTCGCTACGTCTTTCGCTGACTTAACGTAGTGTCTCTTTGATACTGGATCATTAGTCCTACTGGAAGCGTGTCTACAAGCGTTGCAAAGTGCGCTAGTATGCTTCGCAATCATTGTCGCAGCTTCTAGGATCTGTTGCTTGGAACTGGCTGGACTGATCAAGCTTTCGCAGCCCATGTGAATAGCTTGAGCCGCTCTAGCAAACAAAGTCTTGTCGACAACAACTTCCTCTACTTTAACAATCTTCCGTCTAAGCGTCGGCGTAGTAGCAGCTGTTGTAGCGATTCTCAATTCCTCTGCAGCGCTCTTCAACTGGTCCTGAATCCTTGAATCGTGAGGACTACTCGCGCATTGACGAGCCGCTTCGACCATCTTAGCGGTAGCATCTGCCAGAGTTTTAGCAGCAGCCAACAGACGGCGTTGCTGGTCGTTGCAGGTTTCATTGCAGACACCAACCAAGTTTTCTACTGCTCTTGTAACTTCACGAACTGCGTTCATCAGTTGGGCTTGACACGCTGGAGATTGTAAAGTTGGAGCTACTACTTTTGCGCAAGCTACCAATTGAGAAGTCGCTAGAGCACATTGAGTAGCTGCTGAAATAACTCTGTTCTGGGTTTCGGAGTCTTCGCAAGTAGCAGCGATGTTTCGAGCTTTTAAGACTAAAGCTGCTGTGGTGTTAGCGACGGCTTTAGCTAGGGCTAGCAGGGTGTCTTGTAGTTCCCGGTTTGAGTCGTTTTCTTCGCCGATAGTGGTCAGCACTTGGTGGGACGCTTCACCCACTCGTGAGGCTGCGTTAAGGAGGTTCTGTCGTGGCTGGAACATGAAAAGTTTTAGATTTAATATTCACGAATATAATTAAAGAAATATAATCCAGATTATAATGAGTATAATCCAGATTATAATGAGTATAATCCAGATTATAATGAGTATAATCCAGATTATAATGAGTATAATCCAGATATCACTCAGTATAATCTGGATTATACTAGTTACTGTCTAAAATAAAATTTCGCCACAGATAGCACTGAGTATAATCTGAGATGATATTCAGTGTAATCTTGTTTTTTCCGTATAGGACGGAATATTTAAATTTTGAAGAAAATACTGAGACATTTTTCAATTTAATCATTGAAAAAAAAAATAACAGAATTAAAAGATCGAATTATTAAAATGCAGCTAGGTTAAAATTTTGAGATAAACACTTACCTCTTTAGTCTCAGGTTCTGTAGCCTTTAGTAAATCAGAGAAGGCAGTACAGAGTTTCCTCGCAGCGTCTAGCAATCTGTCTCCCGAAGTATCGTCTTCCATTAGAGCAGCAATCATCCTGACTCCTTTAGTCATTTCAGGAAGATTGGTAGCGATTGTAGAAATCGCCTCCCCGACCGCGGTGTGATCAACCTCTTCCGCTGACCCGGATGTTAAAGTTACCACCTGGGCAGTCGCGGCGTTCATCTCTGCTATCTGGGTGCCCACATTCTGCTTGTGAGTGACCATCGTTTGGGCGATCCACTTCAAAGAAGCAGGTTCATTCCCTAATTCTGGGAGCTGGGCTTTGCTGGTTAATTCGCTTTCCGCTATGTGGATTATCTCGTGTCCGGCAGAGATTGTCGATATCAGTGCACGCTGAGGCTCCGACAGCACTGAAGTTACTTTCGTTTGTTGTACCTATGAAAAATTTATCATCAATTCCCCAGTTCTTTCTTATTTGTTATTTTAATTAATTTGTTTTTTAGTAAACACGTTTTTATTGACAGCGTTTTCCAAATTTTAATTAATTTTTTACGTGATAGATGTTGTTAGTCAATGAGAACAAAATTTAGTAATTTGAATTTTTAATTTCATGTTACCTACTTTTTGTCCGCAATAGAAGTCGCCTAGCATGAAAAAAATCGAATTGAATAATTTATTAAAAACCCGTGATTTTTATTATAATTTTAATTATGATCAAGAATATTTTAAGGCTGCCAACAATTAATTAAAGCTAAGAAACCTTGTATAGTTATTTTTTAATAAATAGAAGGTTTCTTTCGAAATCATGCATAGAAATAGTCGTTAAAAATCTTGCGACACTTTTTTTTTGTTGAAATTTAGGCATCGAAGATTTTTAAATTATTTAGGGTTGCAAATTTTGTGAATTTTTACAAATTGACTCAGGAAAAAAAATCTTTAATCAAGAAAAATCAACGATTTTAATTTTCATTTTTTGAACGAAATTTCTATTTGACTTTAGTGATATATTTTTTTTTGAAAAATATATAAAAAAAATGAACAATTAAAAAAAAAATTGAGTATCACAATTTTAACAAATTTGAAAAAAATTTTTAAATTTTTTAGAAAATTGTGAAATTTAATTTTTTTTTTAAATTGTACAAAAAAATTTTTCAGCTAAGTAATTTCTTCCAAATTATTTTTTTGGTTTAAGATATTTTTTCTTAACTCAAATAAACTCTTTTTTCAATGTAGTGATAAAATTTTACCACTATTTTTTAATGTAATTTAATAAAAAAATTTTTTTTATAAGATCAACGAAAAAAAAAAATCAAAAATTTAAATTTACTACTAAAAAGTGTTAATTTTGCAACCCTGAATTTTTTTCCAATAAAAATTCCTTACCATAGGTGGCGCATGAGCAATATTGACTTGTCCGCTGATAGTTGTGTACTGAGCACTTCCCATATGTCCTGTTCCATAGGGTCTTGCTCCTGTAAGATTTTACCATGCAAAAGCTCAAATTATACCATCATAAGATTAAGGATGCTCTTACGCAAAATTTGGTACCAAATTTCAATATTAAAATTGATACTTTTAAAAGTTCATAAAATTATTACAAATATCTAGACAATAGCTTAAGAAGATCCTTAAACGAAATAAAAATAAATCCGCCTTTGTCTGTCCTGTAAAAATACTCAACTACGGAACACACAAAGCTCAACTTTTTGAATTTACAGCGAAAATTGCCAGTGCTGTACAAGTTAAACAGTTGTATCAAGCATAAGTTTCCAATAGCTCGTTCAATTGTGATTTGAGGTTGTAATTAATGGTCATAACTTTTATGATAATAAGTTAATAGGAAACTTGGGCTTGATATATGCTCTAAACAGTGGATACTTCAATAAATACGTGATAAATAGATGATTTTTGCTTACCGTCACCGCCGGCTCTCATAACTGCTGGTATCGCTACTGAAACAGCTTCAACGCTTCCTTTTCCCACGTTGTTAGTCTCATGTTGCATTATCGTCGCTCTGAAAATAATAAAATTTAAATCTCTTATCAAATATACTTCACTGTTGTTAAATTTAAGAATTATAAATAATACTAATTTAAAATAACTGATCAAATGCTAACAATTCAGCAATGTATTTTTCGCGGTGGATACGTAGGAACTCTTCCATTTTGCTGACCTTGCGTGATTGATATTGTTAATTGACAGTTAATTATCGAGCTAAAGTGATTTGAAGAACTAATCGAACCGATAAATAGTGTCTTGATAACTTTTATCAAAATAAAATATAATTTATATTTTTAAAACTATTTTTGAAGGTCACTGATTAAAATAGTTTTTAAATTTTGATTTTTTTTTTTCAGTGTAGTTTTTCAAGTGATTTATAAAACTAAATTCTTCAAATTATCCGAATCTATTTCTCCTTAAAAATTTCTACCAACTTACTTAAGCGGAGAAACACTATCTTCAACCATAGTAGACCCTTCATCTCCTTCAATACCAAAATGATCCTTAGCCTTCTGCTTCTTGAGGATGATATCAATATACCCAGCAATAAGCTGGAGAATTTGCTCAGCTTCGGTGGTCTGGACACTGTAGTACTGGTCTGAATAGTCTCCAAAGTCGAGAGTGAAGGTGTTAGGTGAAGCTCCCCATCTTCTGACAGTGGTCAGCGGCCATGTTTTGAGGATCTCCTTGGTCCTTTCATCGAGCCTGAGTACACTGATAGAAAATTTATGTTGACTCAAGAGATATTTTCTTGATCTAAGAATTTATTTTGGAAGAGAAATGATTATTTTGCTTTAAGAATTTCTTGTCTTGATTTAGATTTTCTTGGCTTAAGAGCTATATTATCTTCAATCGATACATTTAGTTTTTCAACCAAAATAACATTATCGTTTAAAAAACTTAAAATAATTCATCAAAGTATATTTCAAAAACTAAATAGTCTTTAATTGTTATACCGAAAAAAAAAATTATTTCTTGGAAATAAGTAAATTAATGACTCAAAAAAAAAGCCATTCTTAACACAAGTCGGTAACATCTTAAATCAATGTTATCGCCTATCTTGAACCAAGATACAAAAATTCTTAAAAAAAATATATCTATATCTAGTTTCAAGAGTTCAAATTTTGAAGAAAAAAAAATTCTTGAATCAAGATTGTTTTTCTGTCAGTGTAGTTTTTCAAGCGATTTATAAAACTAAATTCTTCAAATTATCCGAATCTATTTCTCCTTAAAATTTTCTACCAACTTACTTAAGCGGAGAAACACTATCTTCAACCATAGTAGACCCTTCATCTCCTTCAATACCAAAATGATCCTTAGCCTTCTGCTTCTTGAGGATGATATCAATATACCCAGCAATAAGCTGGAGAATTTGCTCAGCTTCGGTGGTCTGGACACTGTAGTACTGGTCAGAATAGTCTCCAAAGTCGAGAGTGAAGGTGTTAGGTGAAGCTCCCCATCTTCTGACAGTGGTCAGCGGCCATGTTTTGAGGATCTCCTTGGTCCTTTCATCGAGCCTGAGTACCGAGTCTTTAGTGACACCCAGCAAACGCGGGACTAGTTTGTTCTTTCCCACCATTTTCTCCTTGACCAAGAAAAAAGTGACCCCGTAAGTGCTGAGGGATCTTGCAGTTTTAGTGTAGAGGACCTTGGCATCCAATTCTGACAATCCGATGTGTTTTTTGTGCTCAGCGAAGACCTTCTTTTCAATTCCTTTAACTTTGGCGTAGGATTGCGGAAGAAATTCCTTCAAATCGAGAAATCCGGGCTTGTGCTTGTCCTCTTTGTGGTCACCGAACTGGATTTGGCACTGGATCCCTGCAAAAGTGCAGGCTTTTTCTTGCGTCACTGGATGAGTACCATCCAAAATGGCGTCTCTTGCTTGAACATAGAGTAGAGATAACTGGACGGGATCGCGGCTGTCGATGTTCTGATCCGAGAAAAAATATTTCCGTCTCAGTAAAACGGTTTCCGCTTCATCAATTCCTTGTTCTCTGAGCGTCTTGCTGGGGTCGACCCAGTTCATCTCATCGTCTGTCTTGAGCTTCTTCCGTAGCTGGTCCATCTTCGCATCCCGCTCTCCCTTGTCTTCCTTGCGTCTTTTGAGTGTCAGGGTCCCAAAGTTCCCAGGTTTTTGGTTCTCAGAGTCGTCGTCCACGAACTCGCGAACCAAAGAATACTCGTCGTGGTTAGTGATCCCGATTTTTGTACAAATCACCACCATCAGGTTCGCCACTGGCTGACTGTCGTCCACCAACAGGGTTTTGAGTGTTCCGTCCAACATGCGGACTCTTAATGTCCTCAGCTTTCGACGGTACTCCAGTAAGTCGCCGTTCCGCAGGATGTAGTAGTCTAAGTTCCTGCCGGGTTCCAACCAGACCCCTTTTTTGGCGTCTTCGTCTGCCAGAAATAGTCCGTAATCTTTGGCTGAAAAAAAAAATCTGTTATTAATCTCTAATTTAAAATTTGAGTGGAAATTTTAGATAAAATCATTTGAGATTACTTTTAAAGACTTCTAAACTACTAGAATTCACGATATAACTCGGTATTTTTTTCCAAAGCTTGATTTTAAATCAAGAAAAAATTTTTTTTTCTGATAAGTTTATTAAATTTCTCTTTTATAACTCTAAAATGTAAATTGCGGTCTATATATAAAATATATGACAAAATTGATGAGTAATTTTTCTTGAGTAGTTAATTTTCCACATTAAAGGTTTCTTATGATTTTTTTATACCTCCAATATTTTGGTCACAATTTAAATTTCAAAATTTCCTCCTTGAAACAAAATTTGTCAAAATCAAAACGCATTTCTCCTTCTTCTTATCTGATAATATTCTTGGTAACTCGATTAATTATAATTAACAGTCTAATTATTGGAAGTAATCTACTTACGTTGTCCCATGTTGCTCGCTTCAGCCAATTTCTCTCTTATAATACGGCACGCATCAAACACCGACGTGCTAGGATCGAATTGCATCATCTTGGTGGCATTCTTTTCCGGAATCGAAATTCGCAGCGATAAAGTCGACATCGTGACTGGTAATGGTGCTTTTTGTTTGCTAAAACCTCCAGAGTCAGTTGACTGCAACAGAAAAATTAAAGTTTTATTTTTTTCTACAGAAATCAAGCTAAATTTTGTTTTGTTATCAGTGATAAAATCGAAACAGTCTAGAAGGTTATAAAAATCAAAGCAACAAGTAAGTTGAAGTCGAATCGTATTTAATTATCCAATTAAAAAGGGTCGTTTGCAACAATTAATTTTATTTCGGTTGATGGCGTCGGCGTAGGAAATCGATGTCAATTTATTTTTAACGAGTTTCTGTGCTGAAGAGGAAAATTTGCCGTCCTAGAAAACCTTCGGGGACCTTCAGAGTGCATGTATGTATGCATAGAATTCATAACATGTTCTATGTTATACGCTGCATGGAGTAATAGACGAGAAAATTAAGAGA
Source organism: Cotesia vestalis (assembly GCA_000956155.1). NCBI lineage: Eukaryota > Metazoa > Arthropoda > Insecta > Hymenoptera > Braconidae > Cotesia > Cotesia vestalis. Next base: position 101,600 of record JZSA01006793.1, on the reverse strand, counting down.
AACTGCAACAGTAACGATGACTTGAAGCCCCTGAGTTAAAACTTGTGAATCTATATATCGATCTAGTCGGCATCCAGTGGCTTTGGGTTGCATTTAGTTCCGTTGAATTAACCCAACGGTCTGAGAGCATACACAGCTGCATGTCTGACGTCTGTGTTAACATTAGTGTATGCAGACATCAGACAAGGGTAATAAGAATAATACACAACAAGAAGGCTTCATATTTACATCTTTTTATTCTCGCATTGTGCGCCTTTTCCTGTTTCTTTCTTGGTGTGTGCATCTTGCATGGCCACGAGGGGAATTTTGGGTACCGGGCGAAGGATTATGGTCTGTCGGGCCAACGCAAGCTGGATTTATTAGTTTTCACCCTCAGGTATGCTAGACTGAGGAAAGAAAAAGGAGTGTATTTTGAATTATACCGATATGATGCAAATACTTTGAAAATTTTGTTCTTTCATAAAAAACTTTGATTAAATATTTAATATATTTATGATTGTTTAAACATCCTCATTACGGAACTTAGAGTTTCATTCCTGCTTACAAATTACTCAGTTTGTTCGAAATTCGGGTAAACAAACGATTATTCTTCACACATCAGCAGAATTTCAATCCGAAAGACATTGCATACCCTCAAAAGCTTTCAAATCATCAGATCTAGTGATAAAAATACTCTTCATGGCTCTCACTTCTAAGGGCCAATTCCGCAGAGCCAATTGGCGCCCAACCGTCTAGTCAATTCTGATTGACAGATCTAGATTCTATTTTCCTTCTTAAAATCTCACTTCTCTTTTTCTTTCAAAAAATTTAAACTTGAATTTGAATAAACTGAACTTGAATGTTTTGATATGTAGTCAAATTTAAAAAAAAATTTTACTGTTCTGGATCTACTACTATCTAAAGAGTTTTTGATCTGTTTTCTGTTTAAATGACCTGGGCGTTAAAATAGTTGAACATCTATCCTGTTTAGAGTGCTTTTAATAAAACTGGGCCAAAAAATTTGATTTGTTTTTAGTCTGATTAATCTGTAATTGAACTTTCTGTTTTGTTTTTAAACTTCAATCAAAATTTTCTACTATTTTTGATCGAAAATTCGTTGATATAGTATTTTTACGGAGATAAAAAGTAAGATTTATTCTGTCGCTTCAAAAGATTTTGACTCTAAATGTCTGAATGATAAAAGTAGACTAAGGTTGGCCCGGATGCAATCAAAAACAGCCAGACAATCTGACTAAAAAATTCGATTTTAATCTGGAGACTATCGAAAACAGATTAAATAAAATTCTGAAGATAGTCTTGAGATGGTATGACTGTAATAGCACGCAAAAACGGACCAAATTTATCTGTAAGATAGATATACAAAAATTGAATCAAATCAATCATCAAAAATTGTCATTTGTTCCAAAACTGTTGAAATTTTTTTACTCAGAATGATAGTCCTTTAGAACTTTCTATAATTACACACAATCGCTATTAATTTTCCCAAAATTCAGTTTCAATTCTAACTTTTTGAAGCATAGAAGTCAAGAGCTTGATTTAAATTTGAAGGGTAATACACTGCTGAAGGCAGCATAATTTCTAGCAAATATTCAATAATTCACATCATGGTTTCCAAAAAATATCATTATAAAATATTCACGATTAGAACAACTGCATTGAGCAACATTAACGTATTCAATTCGAAATTAAGTTGCTTTCAGTAACCATAATAAAATTTCCAATTTTTATTTTTTTAATAAAATCCAAAACAAATTCTATAAATAGTCTATTTAATTAGTGAAATCCGTACTAATAAAAATAAATCGCTCCAGTCTCCAATTAAGCAGTTTAGTCCCTTCTATCCCTGGAGTCCCCAGGATCCAGCACAACAATTTAAATTCGTATGCTTAGACACGTGCCACCGTATCTTACTCACAGAGCAAATGACTTTACCATCCCGGGTGGCTCGACACTACACAGAATGAAGACACTTTCATTACTCCCCCGATTTGCATAACTATTCGCCGAAGAAAATGAATAAAGTGACCATACTTTTACTCAAATTAAAGCCCCTTATGCTTTTCCGTCCTTAAATTCCTACACCGTCATTCGCTACGAGATGGAGTATAGGTAGAGGGTCAACCTGATACACAACATAAAAGCCTCTAGATAATTGCGCAGTTATGTCGGGCTCAAATTGAGGGTTGGAGTTTTGGGTGTCAGAAATACGTCAATTATTTGAATTTTTTCCGTCGTCGCCCGCTGCTTTGTGGGTTGCATTGTTAGCGATCACAGATACATCTATAGTATAGTTCAATACAGCAAACTAAGAGGATTCAGCTTCAGTGCAGTAAACTTGAGTTGAGTATCGCAAAGTTGGCACGGTGACACAGGCTATCGAAGGCATAAATTTCGCGCAAGTATCCACGCCAATGGAGAAATACTTTGTATGTCTGTATCCTCCATCCAGATACTGTATTGTAGACTGTACACCGTACTAGTCGTATAGCAATACACCCTTATATTAGAAGTGAGGTTGCCAGGCAACGCCGGCTCTCACTGTGTCAAACTCAAGCACAACCGATCCCCATTTTCTATCCCCTTCAACGAATTTACCTTCATCCACTTTCTCTGCCTCTCACGTTTTATATTATCTGTACTTTTATATCATCTGTGTGTGTGTGTGTGTGTGTGTCGAAGTCTACCTCACTCGATTTTCACGCAATTCCATCCTACTATCACCTTTGCAATCGATTTATCTCTTTTTTCTTCCAGTTAAATCACCATTTTTCGCTCCAAAAAATACGGGTAAAATTTTTGCATAAATAAAAGCTACTGAACTGAAAATTTCGAGCATTTATATGAATGTTACAGTTTTTTTTGTTTATTGAAGTCACTTTTGTGTAAAGAATAGAAAAAAAAGCGTAAGAAACAACAATTTTGTGACTTAAAACAAGAGCGGCCATTGCGCGTCACTTTTCGAACGTCGGCAAGGTAGAAACTGAAGTGCCGATCATCGGTAATTGATATTAATCGTGAAGCGTTGTAAATTCTTTATCAAATTGCTTATTTTTTATCATTTATTGCGATTAAAATAAGTTTTTTGTTAGTAAAAAGCTGCTTTGAGAATTTTTTACAGTTTTAAAAAAAATTACGATGAACTTTAGTTGAAAAAATCTTTAAACATCAACAAACGGTAGAGTTACGTAAATAGTACTGTATTTATCTGATAAATTTAAAAAAAAAAATTTTTTTTTTCGGAAAAATAAAAGTTTTTTTGCGCGGAAAAGCTAATCAGAATTTTTCAGGAGGTTAAAAAGAATAAAAAGGTAATTTATGGTCAGCAACTCCTTCGGGAGTGACAACCCAAGCGAGATAAAAAAAACCTAAGTCAGTGAACGCTGAGAAGAATAGCCAAGTCAGTGAGATAACACGAGTAATGCGGTATTCTGGTGGGAAATTAAATCACTGGCAGGTTCCGACAGACTAACCCTCATTCTCTCGACTATCTGCACTAAACTTTATTCCTTTACCTTCACTCGACCCAATATATGTTTCAATTTAATCACCTGGCTCCCGAGAACCAAAACTAAACTTAATTTAGTCCCAATAGAGAGCCAAAAAATTTTAAACTCAACAATTGCACTCAACAAACAGGCTCTGGCAATTACGAAAGTCGAAAATTTTTAAAATGTTGCCGATTCATCGAGGCATTGATTGCGACCCTTCACGATTATTCACGGCTGAATCCGATCAACGAACTAACCGGCGAGTTTGTATCACGTCGTGGTTCTCTTTGTGTACATAGTCCTCTTCTTACTCTTATCTGCACCCTCGGTGGAAAATCGATCGCTCATTCTTAACTTTGCTCTGATGGATTTGTTTGGATTTAATAAATTTTAGAATCTGAGAAGAAAGTAAAAGTCGATTTAAATCGTGTAAATTTTTTAACTCTGTTGATACTGAAGATTTATCAAATAATTTAGTACTTAGTTCCGTGTAACCATTTATAAATTACTGTGGTAGATATTTAACTTAAAAATGTCTCATAGTGAGTGTAAAAATTAATTAGCTTCTCAAGCGTTACAAAAAATGATTTTTTGAAAAATTTTATCAAACAAGAAGTCAAAAATTAATAATTGTCAATTTAAATTCAACAAAACATTACCAAAAAATTTTTTTCCACTTAAGTTTGAGTTTTTTAATAAAAATTAATAAATAATTGTCCGTAAAAAATTTTATTCAAATGTTTAAATGAATGTCGCTAATTTAGAAGAGTCTTTGCCAATAAATGTTCTTTTATTTAATTTAAGGACGTTTATCGGCAAGAAAAAGACACCAACAGGTTATGGCTTGATAAAATATGTTAATATATCGTAAAGGTTTATAGAAAAATTAATATATTATTTTATTGAAGGACTTTAATAAATAAATTGGCTATTGTTTATCGATTTTTAAACATAGTACTTATGTTTACGTACAATAATCATTTATACGGAAAAATTTCAAAATTTACGATGTTTCATCGTAAAAATTAGAATATTGACAACTTTTATACACAGAAAAAAAATAAACTTGAATCAAGAAAATAATTATGAAAAACTTGATTTGAGTAGAAAAATTCTTAAAGACGTTTCATAGCCAAGAAAGACACCAATAGGTGATGGGTATTAGTTTTCTTCTCACGCACTAGTGCTGCCTCTCTTTACAGACTATCGCTCACTTCCACTCACGTAAAATATCGAAAGTCACTAACTTCAAAGATTTTTATAAAAAAATGAATACCGCTCGTTTATATTATTTTTGATGAAAAATAATTTTTGTATCTTCAATTAATTATTCTCACTTTTGTAAAATAATTCTGAGAAAAATATGGCGATTTTCAATCGCTAATATTTCGAAATTTACTACCTTAAAGACTATTAGAAAAAATTCCTACGTATAAAGGACACTTAAAAGTATGTGTATTGAAAAATTGAAAGATATTGTAAGAAAAGTGATTTTCTGATGAACCTTTTTAAGAAAATCTTCTACAATAGAACCAAATAAATTAACTAAAAGTTATTTTTAATTAAAATCTTTCATTTTTCGATTATAAATTTGATTTGCAGTCAAAGATTGTTAAATCCTTGCAATTAATAAAATCCTATTTTAAAAACTAATAGATTTAAACGTCAACTAATAAATTTAAGTTGAATTGATTTCAATAAGGCACATGTTACATTTCGAATTGGCGCTCTAATCGTCCAATTTTTTGTCAGACACTGAAAGTTCACTCAACTGAAATGACTTTTAATTTTAAATCGTAAAATCAAAAATTTAAATAAAATTCACCGTAATAAAAAGATAAATTAAAGTTTCACAATAAATAATTTTATTTTCTAGCAATTTTTGTTAAAAAAATGTAAAAAAAAAACTCACCCAATTGCACTGTCACTTCTCACCTTTAAACTCGGTAAATTAAAAATTTTATTTATATTTATTTACCCATGATCGTTGAATTTTGACTTTCGGTTTCTTACGATTGAGACTCCGGGTCTTAAAGTAATAAATTAATCCTACTAAACTGCAGCACCGCTTAAAGTACATGGCAATTAAAATTAAAAGTGAAATAATTGAAAAAATTCACTGGAATTAACAAAATATTAAATGGTAAATTCAAAGGGTGAGGCTTTAAAGTAAAGTACTTAATTGAGGCTGGATTTAAAATTGTTGGGTTTAGTCTGGTAAGCGAGGACGAACTGAACGTTTGTTCGCGGTGGAGCTTGAACCTTTACTGAGTCGGGGAACCACCCCTTATTTCCGGGTTTGCGCGACGGTCCAAGTCCAAAGGGTGCTCGGCTCAAAAGGAAGGGAGAGAAGAGGGGGAGAGGATCACAAGAGTAAGCACGATTGTAAGAGGGTGGAAGGTAGAGGTAGAGGTGAATTCGTGAAATCGCGGCTGCTGCTGCTGCTGCTGCTGATGTTGGGGTTGGGGTTGGGGGATGCGATGACTACTGGTATAGTAGTAGTGGTAGTACTTCTGCGCATTGGTGCCCCAGTAACACGACCTTTGATATACACATTACTGAAATAATAACAAATGTACTATGCCATTTAACTGCCATTACTTTTGATCCTTTATATTAAGTTATAATTTTTGAATTTCACCCGGTAAATTTTCAGACAGTTTTTTATTCAGTTATTGTTCATGTTACGGTAATTTATCTGAGCACCATTTTTTACTACTAAACTTCGGATTAAGTCATGTGAATTTATGGAAGTTGAAATCAAGTTTACAGCTTAATTTGAGGTTAAGTTTCTGGGAATTAATGATAGAGATGGAAATTTTAAATTGTCTTGAGGTTATTGATTATGTTGAAAAAGTTTTTTAGAATGCTAATTTTTGATTTTTTTTGAAATTCTATTTTTCAGTTTTTGAAATTCAATTTTTGATTTTTTTGAAATTCAATTTTTGATTTTTTGAAATTCAATTTTTGATTTTTTTGAAATTCAATTTTTGATTTTTTGGAAATTTTTTTCAAATTTAAGATTCAATTTTAGGAAATTTTGAGTAGACAAAAATTTTTCAGATATAGCCAAAAATATTGATAATTTTGAATTTAATAATTGCCAAAAAAATTTTCAATTTCGTTTTTAACAAATATAAATTTGAAACAAAATTGTTAAATCTTAAAATTTTTCAAATTAGTTTCAATTTTTTAAAACGAAATTGATTTTGTAATTTAACGAATTGATTAAAATTCCAAGATTGAAAATTAATAAAAAAAAAATGTGAAATCAAATTTACATACTGATTCAAATTTTAAGTTTTGAAAATTTTGACAAAGCTCAAAATTAATTTTTTTTTACGAATTTTTTAAAACTTGAAATTGCATCAATTTTTCATGCAAAAATTAAAATTTTCCAAGTTTATACTTTTGAAATTTTAACAATTTCAAAAACTCTTAATTTACAATCTTTACAAGCCTAAAATTCTAAATTAATTTTGATGCATGTAAAAATCATGAACAAGAATTTTCATCGATATATAGTCTAATGATAATCAAATTAAATAAAAAAAAATCCTAAGACTTCTAAATCACCTTTGAGAACAAAAATTCTCCTAAAAAAACAAAAAGCTTATAATCAACCAGACGTCCCAAGTCTATAATTCTCCTCACAATCATAAAATCACTTTGTACAATATATTTTCCTCGGTTTACCGTTGTCACATTTAAATCGGATCTAACAACCCCGTTTGAGATTGATAGCGTGACTAGATAACACTATTTACCCTAATTCCCCCGATTCCCGTGCAAGTTAAAATTCCCAAATAGACCCTATTCACCTCTACACCTTCACTCGCAATGCAAAAGCAAAAGCAGAAGCAAATTATTGCTCGCCCCTGTACGACTTATTCCCATTAATTAAATAGAAACTCTCAAATAACCCCCTGACGCTCTTTGGGAATTCACACTGGCATTATGATATTCGGTTTCAAGATGTTAAACACTACTTATCAACTATTCTAACCCTCTAATTGACAACAATCTATCTAATTACGGTTTTTTGTCCCCTTGTACCGAAATTTATACCCTGTATAAAACAGGGTATAAAGGGAAGGTAACTTGGACAAACAAGCCCTTATTAGCGACAATTGACGTAATTTTGGCTATCAAACCCCAACGGAATAATAAATGCGTGTATTGACTTACCAATTCGGCATGATGATCTGGTTGATCTTCCTTACTTGGATTTAAAAACAAACTTGCTTCGTAGTCGAGAAACAAGGACGGAGTTTAAGGGTAAAAGGGGTAGAGGGTGAAGGATTTAAGTGTGACAACAAAAGTAACAAAAAGGCACGATAAATAAGGAATATAATGGTTAGAAAAAATATATCTACGAAAGGCACAGTGTGGGACGGTTTTTGATCTTTCATCCGGTGACGAATAAATCTAAAGGCTACTGGTGATTTATTGGTTGAAAAAATACCGATGACAATAATATATAAGGCTAAATCAAAAAAAAAAAATTTTTTTTTGATTGGTCTAAGCACACGGTGAGGATAAGACTAAGGTTAAGGTAGTTACTGTTTTGGCACCAACTTTAAACAATTGGACGGCTGTAATAAGGCACAGTGGATGCGACAACCGAATTAATAATAAAAGGCACGAAGTAACAAACGGTAAACAATAAACGGTAAGGCAACGAGAGAAGGAAAAAATAACTTAAGGACCGGTTGCTGATGTGGAAATAAAAGTACTAAGTGGACAGAGGGTGAAAGGACAAAGGGTAGAGAGAACGAGGATGTTACCCCGACGGCTGTCGCCAAAGAAGTGATGCGTCTGTGGCCTAGCGCGCGGTACCCAGCCAAAGTTTGTCCTATTTGCGCGCGCAGAAACCACCCTCATTGGTCCAGCGAGAACCTCTCACCCCGTCAACCTCCACGGCTGATGAAAATAATAAATGCCAAGAAATAACCCCCTCTTGCCTGTTTTTGACTCCCACTTTAATCTACTGAGAGTCGCCTATGAGGATCTTATTCTAACCCTAACTTGAAGCTAGATTTGGATATGGTGCATCGGAAGGATAATGATACCTTTTTAGCGGTTGTAAAGGGGATGAAGAATTAGAAAGTGCTCGAAAATTTGATCGGTTTTCAAATTGCTAGTTTTGATGATTCATTTGATCTGGTGTTGCGTACTATTTCCTTCAGACAAATTCGAAAATATTTTTGGTAATTTATTCGCATTAGTTTAGATTTTACTAATCAAATAAACTATTTATAGAATTTGTTTTGGATTTTATTAAAAAAATAAAAATTGGAAATTTTATTATGGTTACTTAAAGCAACTTAATTTCGAATTGAATACGTTAATGTTGCTCAATACAGTTGTTCTAATCGTGAATATTGTATAATGATATTTTTCGGAAACCATGATGTGAATTATTGAATATTTGCTAGAAATTATGCTGCCTTCAGCAGTGTATACCCTTCAAATTTAAATCAAGCTCTTGACTGCTATGCTTCAAAAAGTTAGATTTGAAATTGAATCTTGGGAAAATTAATAGCGACTGTGTGTAATTATAGAAAGTTCTGAAGGACTATCATTCTGAGTAAAAAATTTCAACAGTTTTGGAACAAATGACAATTTTTGATGATTGATTTGATTCAATTTTTGTATATCTATCTTACAAATAAATTTGGTCCGTTTTTGCGTGCTGTTACAGTCTTACCATCTCAAGACTATCTTCAGAATTTTATTTAATCTGTTTTCGATAGTCTCCAGATTAAAATCGAATTTTTTAGTCAGATTGTCTGGCTGTTTTTGATTGCATCCGGGCCAACCTTAGTCTACTTTTATCATTCAGACATTTAGAGTCAAAATCTTTTGAAGCGCCAGAATAAATCTTACTTTTTCTCTCCGTAGAAATACTATATCAACGAATTTTCGATCAAAAATAGTAGAAAATTTTGATTGAAGTTTAAAAACAAAACAGAAAGTTCAATTACAGATTAATCAGACTAAAAACAAATCAAATTTTTTGGCCCAGTTTTATTAAAAGCACTCTAAACAGGATAGATGTTCAACTATTTTAACGCCCAGGTCATTTAAACAGAAAACAGATCAAAAACTCTTTAGATAGTAGTAGATCCAGAACAGTAAAATTTTTTTTAAGTTTGACTACATATCAAAACATTCAAGTTCAGTTTATTCAAATTCAAGTTTAAATTTTTCGAAAGAAAAAGAGAAGTGAGATTTTAAGAAGGAAAATAGAATCTAGATCTGTCAATCAGAATTGACTAGACGGTTGGGCGCCAATTGGCTCTGCGGAATTGGCCCTTAGAAGTGAGAGCCATGAAGAGTATTTTTATCACTAGATCTGCTGATTTGAAAGCTTTTGAGGTTATTCAATGTCTTTCGGATTGAAATTCTGCTGATGTGTGAAGAATAATCGTTTGTTTACCCGAATTTCGAACAAACTGAGTAATTTCGAAGCAAAAATGAAGTTCTAAGCCTCTTAATGAGGATGTTTAAACATTTGCTGATGGTGTATTCTCAGATAAATCGACTGGACTATTTCCAAAATCCATTTATCCAATTCCCAATTGAATGTGGCAATGTCGAAGTTCCGGGTGGAAATTGCCCGACAAGTACGGGGATGCATCGCTTGAATTTTAAAGACACACACCCAAATCCGTGTCGATGTGTGTTTACATTTGAATAGTACTTGTGATTAATCGAGCCGATAATATAAGTCCTAGCGTTTGATCGACACTCAAACTGATAAGCTCCCCGTGAATTCAAAACTTGAAATATTAAAAGCTTTTTTCATTTCCTGCCTAATGTTGTTCACTGTTTACTGTTACATAAATTTTGGGTTTTCGTAAAAAATAGATTTTATTAATCCGTATCCCGCAGCTACCCCTGTTCTCGAGGCCGCCGGGTTAGAAGCCGCCCCACGATGTACATACACGGGCATCCGGTCGAAAGTGCTGCATAAATAGCCCGTACATCTCAATTCACCCCCTGTTGAGGGCATCGCCTTACACGTCGTGCTTCTGAGTGACAATCTACCCTCCTTATTCTTCTTTGGCTTCAATAAACTTCATTTTCCGAAATTATTTTCACCCTACGTTCAAAATTATCGTCACAACCACCTATGGTTTTTTATTTGTCACTTTCACTATCGCTATTTTTTATTCATTATTTGGTTTTTATTAATATCATTTATTTATAATAAAAGAATGATTTGTTAAACTATAGCAAATATTATTGATGGATAAAAAATAATTTTTTCTTCCAAATAAATGATTAAAAATTTTTTTTACTAAATTAGTTTATTACTCCGTAATATTATCCAAATCGAAAGTAGCCAAATCTAATTATTTACCAATTCGCTACAGAATGACCGTAGGGCAATTGTAAGCGCAGTTTCTCTTTTTAGAAAGCAGCTGATTTTCACCCCTAGAAAGGTGCATCGGTCAAGAAATTTCCATTCCATAAATCTAAACTTAATATAGGAAAAAATGGAAGTCATTCGATTTCAATATGAAAAAAAAAAAAATTTACTTTATCAGTTTACAGCTGGTTCATACAAAAGAAAAATGAAATTTTTACGCGTTTATTGTATTGACCATAAATTAAAAGTAATCAATGACATAAAGAAAAAATAAAATGGCATGACTCAGAAATGGTGGTTTTCCTAAGGCACGAGTTCGTCGTAAAATCCCGTCACCCTCGACATTTCGTTTTCAGAATTCAATGCACCTTAAGTCTGTATATATATATAAACTAATATTGAAATAGTTCCGCACCGTAGACTTATAAACATAACACTTAATTGCGACAAATATGGCCCGTTAAATTTGAATAGGCACGCGATGATGAGGCGCATCAACCTCCAGAAAGAGTATGTACATTAAAGGGGTCGGCTTTTAAATTTCTTGGTATTGTTCTCGCATTTCCCATCCAGGAGCTAGCTTCCGCCGAAAATGAAAAATTCAACGTTTTCGATGAGCACGAGAGAGTGACTGACGCTTAACATTTAATCGTCACGGCAAACGTAAATCGAATATGTCAAGTTTGCTTATCTTCGCCCGATAAAACCTCGTGTAATTTGGCGTAGTAGATTTTAATCGAACTCTTAATATCGAGATAGGAGTCAAATCTGGTAGCGGTCGTTCATAGTTGGTGACACCCTCGCTCGATTGTCAACTTATCGGTAATCGAAATCGACCTTTCGGCTGGACATCTGTTGAAACTTTTCCATCTGCCCCATCTTCACGATTATCATAACAAATTAACGGATTTCCCTTTTATTTACTTGGGAGAAAATTGTAGGGGCTGTGTAGAGAGATTTGATGATTTATTTTGGAGGAAATATTTCTCTTGTTGGAAAAAAATATTATTGCAACGGTGCTAGGATTGAAATATTGAAATATACTAGTTCAAATTTCCTCAAAGAAGACATACATGCTTCGTTACATCGTCATTATAGCCTAACGATCTAAGCACAAAGATTTTTTGAAGATTATCTTGTAGCGATAGAACAATTGAGAAAATTTGAACATGAAAAAAATTTATTATTTTAGAACTTTATACTTGGAATTAAAATATAAGATGTTCAAATGTAAATTGATTTTTTTAAGCTTATATCAGCTACAAGAGGTATTTTATTTCTGTTTTCAAAAATTAACTTTCAAATAGCCCGCTTTTTGCAAAAGAGGCGCCATCTAGCGGATTCTAGTACAATCATGTAGACTACTGCGCCACCTTCCAGTGATCTCGAACGACACTCGATAAAAAGTAATTACAATTAAATATAAAAAGAGGGAACCGTGAATTGCTAATCAGTTTCTTTCAACAATAACACTCGAAAGTTTTTAAATTATTAACATCTCATAATTAATAAATTTTTTTCATTGTTTTATTTCAAACTTTTCAAAGATTTTTTATTACCGCGTTTAAAAAATTCTTTTCTTACCCATTAAAAATCATTTATTAACATCAATAAAACCTTCAAAATATTTTTATTTTCCAATATTTTAAAACAATAAAATAAAAAAATTTTTTAATTTGTTAAGATAAGTTTGAAATGTTGAAATAAGCTTTTTTTATCAACCCTACTAAGCGATACTGGCTATTGAATTTTAAATTACGCGCTCACCGATGCGCTATCTGTGTAATTAATACTTCAAACTACCAACATCAAAATAGAAAAAAAGAAATAGAAACATTTTTTCTTCAGCGCGAAATTCTTGACCGATCATTTTTTAAATAAATTATACTGCGGAAGATATAACAGTATAATTAAAACCATGCACCATTTGACCATCGGAACGGAATTCTTGACATTTTGAATAGTCACTCGATTAATTCGGTTCATTAAATTAGAAATAATTTGAAATTAAATATGATTAACTCACCTAAGTATAAAAATAGTTTCTTAAATTTGTGAATCCTTGAGTCGTTTTAGTCGATCGTTTTCGTGGAATCTGCAACAAACAAAAAGTTATTATTTTAATAACCGATATTGAAGTTTGAGTGTGTACGCATAAACATATTAAGTTTAAGTTTAAGTATAAGGATAAGTTAAAAGAGGGGACTCTATTTAATTGAACTGGATTAAACTGGATTTACGATTGATATAAACGATCGGCATCCAAAGTACGTGTCTAACGAGCCCATTACAAGATTACGTATTATCAACTTCTTTTATTATCTTTTTACGCGAAGCAATAAAAATAACAAAAATAAAATAAAATAAATAATATCGGAGGTTGATAGAGAAAATACGTCGAAATATTTATCAAAAAAATAAGACCCTTGAGAGAAGGATAAATCGCTCCTCGGCCTCGGAAAAGCACTCGCGGGTTATGGGAGCGCGAGGAATTGCAGGTACAGGGTTATAGATATGGAGCAATGCTTGATGTCTACAGTATATAGCGCTCCAGCGGAGTTTGCGATCGGTGAAGTGGGTGTAAAAAGGACCTGGAGAGAAAGACAGGATGAGAGGCGCCAAAGCGTCGCGGCGCCACCCCCGGCGCCCGTCACATTGCCGCCATACCCATCCTCCTATTAAATTCAACCCCCTTTCGGCCACCTTCGCCATCTCTTTTCAGTCCTTCGCTCTGACACGTTCTCGATCACTGAATCCTTGCTCCTTTCGAGGGCTGATTTCTGATAGAATTTTCTTATGATTAAATGAATTTCTTTAAAAATCACTAATTGTAATATACTTATAACTTATAACTGCTTTCATAAGGATATCGCCGTGAATTTCCAACCAATCTTGATGAAATTCGGCTTACCTATTCTTCGGACGATCACCTTAGACGAGTTCGAAGATAAGGTGAATCAGTAAATAATTGTGGAAACGGTGGTAATTTACAATTATTAAAATTAAAATAACCCAATTACCGTGACTGTTCTAAAATAACTCTCGAATTAAAAAAGATAGGTCATTTTTTAAAAAAGGCACTATTTACCTGATTAAGTAATCTTTATTACAGTTAGGTTAACTTTAACTTAATAATTGTTTTTATCGATTTTATTGAGGCTGTAAGTTATTGCAATAATTTGGATATTGTGTGAAGAAAGTCACAGGGTGTCGCTTACTATTCTCATGCTAACTTTGTGTAATTAAAAATACTTTTTTTCGGACAACTACCTTGATCTAGCTCTGAGATTAACGCTCTAAATAAATCAGTTTAGAAATGGTCAGCGTCTTTTATTTTAAAAAACAAAGAACAATATCAATTGCAGTGTCATCTGGATAATGCCTTCAGAGTTTTCAACAGAAACTCAAGGTGGAACTTGGTGAGCTTTTTTTTTTCGAGCGATTGCCTTGGACAAGTTTAAAGACAAGCTGATTCGCTTTATTTTTTTGGAAACAGTCACTGTTAAAAAGTTCAAAAATCTCTAAACAAACGAATTTAAGGTTCATTTAATGGAAATAAATTTATTTACTCATTATATAACTGTTATTAATTATTGTAACTCATAGGCCATATGTTCTCGAATAACAATAAACGCGAGTTAAAAATTTTATTGTCCTCCTCATTAATTAAAATTGTTGTGGGGATCACGAACAGCGGCGTAAAAATTCAATAAATTCATATAAAATTTGTTAGAATGAAAGTAAATGGTAGGATTTTACTGCATACCTGTCTTGAAACTTAAGATTCTTATTGATGCAAGCTTTTAGTAAAGATCATATCCCTTGGTCTATTCATTCGCCACGTTTAATCTAAGACCACCCTTGTTTGTTCAGTTTTGGATTACAACTCGTCTAATGGATTATACGTATCTATCTATATCTATATATGCTGTATATTATATTGTATCTATGGCTTGACATTTACTTACACAAAAACTATGATTATTTTTCATATAAAATCATTCCATAGTCCTCAATAATTCCCGTCACTCTAACACTTACAAATAAACCAAACTATAATACCAAATTTTTATCTTTATTTGTCCAACATATTGACTATTAATTTCTTTATTTTCATCTCTTAAAAAAAAAGAACTGAATTAATAAAATTTCCAAATTTAAGACGTGCAGTTTTGACTAAAATGACGCTTCAAAAAAAAATTCAACAGAAATACAGCCCTCCAATTACATAAGGGCCACAACAAACCCCAGTCAAAATATCAGTCAACATAAAATGACAAAAAGTATAAGTATGACTTTCACTTTCTGGTATTTGAAATTATTGATCGTGAATTGTGACCTAGACCCCAGATGTGCATAGAAACTGTTCTTTGAACCCGAGAGCAAATAACAGACAATATTTCAAATCCAGAAGCTCGATATTCGTTGGTCAATGGTCAATGAAGATCAGTTTTAGATGCGGAAAAAATTATGCATTTTTTTTTTTACATCCAAGAAAAAGAAAAGCACTCTGAAAAAGAAATCTGAGGATTGTTTTCCATTTCAATTCAATCACAATGGACGTTGCCAGAGACAAGGGAAGGAAAAAGCTCCGTTAATGCATCCATACGGATAAAGTTACTATTTATACACACCGTCTTATCTGTATTGTAAATATAAACGCCACCGAAGACACACAATGAATTTATGAAGTATTTTTTCTTGGATTGAGAGCCTGCAATTGATTGGCTTCTGGAAATGAGAGCGCCATTTTTTATGGACAATGGAGAATTTGTAAGTTGAAGGTCGATTTGAAAGTCCTTCAAAACAAGAATCAAGTTAATTATGTTAAAATTCCGCATTTTTTCGAATTTAATGAACCGAATTAATCGAGTGACTATTCAAAATGTTTACAATTCCGTTCCGATGGTCAAACGGTACATGGTTTTAATTATACTGTTATATCTTCCGCAGTATAATTTATTTAAAAAATGATCGGTCAAGAATTTCGCGCTGAAGAAAAAATGTTTCTATTTCTTTTTTTCTATTTTGATGTTGGTAGTTTGAAGTATTAATTACACAGATAGCGCATCGGTGAGCGCGTAATTTAAAATTCAATAGCCAGTATCGCTTAGTAGGGTTGATAAAAAAAGCTTATTTCAACATTTCAAACTTATCTTAACAAATTAAAAAATTTTTTTATCTTATTGTTTCAAAATATTGGAAAATAAAAATATTTTGAAGGTTTTATTGATGTTAATAAATGATTTTTAATGGGTAAGAAAAGAATTTTTTAAACGCGGTAATAAAAAATCTTTGAAAAGTTTGAAATAAAACAATGAGAAAAATTTATTAATTATAAGATGTTAATAATTTAAAAACTTTCGAGTGTTATTGTTGAAAGAAACTGATTAGCAATTCACGGTTCCCTCTTTTTATATTTAATTGTAATTACTTTTTATCGAGTGTCGTTCGAGATCACTGGAAGGTGGCGCAGTAGTCTACATGTTTGTACTAGAATCCGCTAGATGGCGCCTCTTTTGCAAAAAGCGGGCTATTTGAAAGTTAATTTTTGAAAACAGAAATAAAATACCTCTTGTAGCCTATATAAGCTTAAAAAAATCAATTTACATTTGAACATCTTATATTTTAATTCCAAGTATAAAGTTCTAAAATAATAAATTTTTTTCATGTTCAAATTTTCTCAATTGTTCTATCGCTACAAGATAATCTTCAAAAAATCTTTGTGCTTAGATCATTAGGCTATAATGACGGTGTAACGAAGCATGTTTGTCTCCTTTGAGGAAATGAGTGTGTCACCATGCCGTGTAACTACATAACAGGTAACACATGATTACATCAGTGTTATTACACATACACATGTACAGGTAGACAGCAGCTGTGTGTGTTTACTAAGCTTGGCCGTGATGAACACAAGACGTAGCAGTGTTGACTATTACATGGGAGTATGTATATAAGTTGTAGGACGCTACCCAAAATTGGATGATTGCACGAAATTGCCTTGAATTTCATCCCCTTTGAAAGAGGTACGCTGCCCACAGAGTCCGTACGGGGGACTCCTGGATAAATTAGTTACCCCAAATACTCTACCACCAATCATGAGTCTCTGCGTCTAGCAGAACCCATTCAATCCATGGCACAGTGATCTTATAATAATAATAAAAAATATTCTGTGTGTACAATGTCCATAGATGCACTCTTGATCGCAAATATCGAGTTAAGTTGCAACAGAAGGAATTATTTAATAAAATTATCTACATCTTGATCAAGCTCAAAGTTATGAGGTATGGTTTATATTATACATGAGCTAGTTTATTACAACCAAACGTCTCATTAAAGCTTAAATACTTCTATTAATTATAAAATAACAATCTCAAAAATTTTAAATTAAACTAAAATTTTGTTCAAAATTTAAATATTCCGTTTTATACGGAAAAAACAAGATTACACTGAATATCATCCCAGATTATACTCAGTGATATCTGTGGCGAATTTTTTTTTAGATAGTAACTAGTATAATCCAGATTATACTGAGTGATATCTGGATTATACTCATTGTAATCTGGATTATACTCATTATAATCTGGATTATAATCATTTTAATCTGGATTATACTAGCTACTATTCCCTGGCTTAAATGTTCTTACGAATACTACAATAAAAAATAATAGTAATTTTTCAAATTTTTTTTCATTGCATTTGTGAATAATTATTAAAAAAATTCTTGAATAAATAAATCAAGCAAGATAAATTTTTCAGCTTACGCTATTTAAATTAAGACAATGAATTTAATTAAAATGATTTTATTTATTAAAAAAATTTTTTTTTTAATTAATTTTTTTACTATAATTTTAATTATTTATTGTTAAAAAAATTGATAAAAATTTGAAATTTTTTACATGTCACATTTTCAGATAATTTTTTAAGTTTAAATTGACTTTTAATTTTTTTTTTTAAAGAAGTTTTAATAAATATTCATACATAATTTTTTTAATTATTTTTTTGAAGTGAAAATTTATAATTAAAAAAGCAAAAAAATTTTATTTAGAATTTCAAGACGAAAAATTGTCGATAAATATTTATTAACATTCAATAAAGCTTATTAAATACTTACAACTGCTTCTATGAGAGTAATTGTAACAAATGTTCAATATATAGTTTATTTTTATCATGAAACATCATAAAATTACAAGCAAAGTATCTCAATATATAAATAAAACAGTTACTCTATTAATATATGTAATATGTATATAAGGAATACAAACAATAATAGCGAGTGCTTAAGGTCGTGAAAATTAATAGTTCGGTCTCTAATGGTCATATTAAACGCGGTACATGATGTTTAATGTGTAATTGCTGAACATGACTAAATCGAATACTAAGACTATTACGCCATATTATTATGTAGTATAGAGTCATTGTTATTTATTAGTTTAGTCATTTCTTATTCATGGAAAATTGTTAATCAGTCAGTACAAGAATAAGCAGTTAGTTTTTCTCAGTTAATATTTTTTAGTCTTACATTTATCTTAATTTTTTTAATAGCGAATAGAATATTTTTAGTGATAGTGTAATTTATACTCAATACAATTTTTACAACATGGGTTAAATCCTAATCTGTCTAGGGTGGGGCTATTTGACCTGATAAGCGGTCGTTCCTTTGTATACTATTCAACTAAAATAGTATTTAACTAAAATAAAAAATGTAGAAACATATTTTTTGTGTTTATACATTTTATATCTTACAATTACCACGTTAATTAATGAATATATTACTTTTGCTATAGATTCTCGATAAAAAACATGAAAATAAAATTTTTTTTAACGAAAAAATAAAAAAAAAAAATTCCACATTTAAAAAGTTTTAAAAATAATGGCTGCAATTTTTTTTAAATATTTTTTTTGTTTTAATTTAATTAACAAAAAAAATTAAAATAATTGTTAAAAAAATAAATTCGTTAGTAAAATTCAATTAATTTTTTTTTATTTTTATAGAATAAAAATAAAAATTTTGAAACAAAAAATATTTATTCAAGCTAAAAAAAATTTTTAATTTAAAAAAATTTAATTATTAGTTGAAAATTTTTTTAAAATTAAATTAAAATTATTAATTTGCATTTAAAAGTTGAGAAAAAAATTTTTTTTTCTAGTTTGATCCCGAAAATATTTTATTAAAATTTTAAATCAATTTATTTAATATCTGAGAGATCTGTCAATTGAATTAAATGAGACATCCTATAAAATTCGGGCTAAACAATTGTTAAAAAATTTTTTTTGATATCAATTAATTTTTTTAATCAACGTGGATAATTAAAAAAAAAAAAATTATAAAATTTAATTAAAATTCATAGTTTCAGAGTTATAAATTTATAAAAATTATAAATTTATAAAAAAAAGTAACTTTTGCCTAGACTAAAACTTGAAACTTTTAACTCTCAAAATTATATTTTTAAACTCGATGTTTAAAAAAAGTAGTCCTTGATTTATTTATTTTTTTAACAAAAAATTCTCGTTATTTCCTAAAAAATTCACGAGTAAATTTTTAAACACTTATTTTCTACAATAAATATTTAAAAAAATTTTTTTTAAAAAGTCGAGGATAATGACAGAGTAGTATTAATTTTATAAAATAAATTAAATTAGAGTTAAAAAAAAAAATTAATCGGTGAATTTTAGTAAATTGATGATTTTTATTTCAATTTTTTCTATTTAACAGCCATTTATTTTTATTTATTAATATTTTAGTACTGTTAAAAAAAAAGTCTTATTAAAAATAAATTTTAAGCTTGATACACACAAAAAATAATTTTCTTGCGCCAAGAAAATTTTAAGGAAAACAAAAATTATTTTGGAGCAAGAAGAAATTTTCTTGGCTCAAGAAACTTTGACTTCATTCAAGAACTTTTTAATTTTCCTTGATATTTTCTTGAGCCAAGAAAATTTACACTCCAGTCAAGAATTTTTTTTTTTTCAGTGTATAATTAATGCCAAAAAAAACATTAATTTTTTCCCTTAAAAAATACTTAAATTTTATAAATTGTTTCCTTATTAATATTAATTTTTTTTATCGAATAGGATATATGATAAAAAATAATTGTAAGCCTAGGAATATTAAATATTAGGAGATAGTTATAGGGTTTAAGAAGGTTGCATGTTTTAAGCAGCAGATTCCCCGATTCCCCTTGGTGGAAACTCTCGACAGCTTAATCTAATTACACGCGAAGCACTCAGACGCAGTACTGATCATTATCGTAGAGGATTTACTTGCTATGCACTGTATATGTTATATATTGTATTATATTACTAAACTGGTGACTACTGACTATTAATACCTCAACACACACCACTGAAGACTAATCAACAGTATTTTTACCACGCTGATTAATTTTACTACTTCATTATAAATAATTAAAAAATTATCCCCTGTTAGTTTTTATATTAATTAATTTAATATACAATGTAACCGAGAGCCTCTAAAAGAATAATTATCAATTAGTTAAAATATTATTTGTTATTACATTCTTGTTTGCATTAATTAATCAACATATTAATATTTTAATGACATTGAAAATATTTTTTATCAAAATTAATTATTAAAACACTTTCCCGGAAAAAAATAAATAAAAAAATAACCAAGGACGTGATGTCCGGTAGCCGCGAAACGGAAAGTCAAGTTCCGGTCTGTGTAATATATAAATATATAAATATATATGTATATTTATGTATTAATAGATGTTACATGTGTATATACACTAACTGGGTGATATTTTCTTTTTTACTTTCACCAAAATTTTTAATTATAAAAATCGAACTTAAAATTAAAAAAAAAAAAATTTTTTTTTTTTGACATTTTAAAAAATTTTAAGCTTGAAAATTATTATTAGATGTTATTGCTCTAATCAGGTCTAAATTCTTCTATAATTAATTTAAATCAGGATATGTTTTTTATTTATTTATTTATTTATTAATAAATTAATTTATTATTTATAATAAATTTAATATTTATTTATTTAAAACCTCGGCAAAATTATGCTTAAAAATTCGTCTATTATTTTCTAGTTAATATTGATAATTAACAAATTATCAACAGTATCCTTTAAATAAACACGAGGTTTCAGTCTTTGCTTTTTGGAAGAGGTTTTAATTATTTAAAAAAATAAAAATTCTTTTTTATGGAATCGCAAATTATGATCTAGTACTTAAATTGGCAATAACTTCTAAAATATTGATTTTATCGAAAAATTATAAGATACCAAAATTGTTGCTTAGAAAATTTCCTACAAATAATGTTTTTATACTATAGAGCTAATTTTAATATTTTAGGAGATATAAATTTTTATAAAATGCTCACTAAATAAAAAATCAAAAATTATTATCTAATCTTTCGATAAAACGATGACAACTTCTAAAATATTGATTTTTGGGAAAAATTATAAGAAACCAAAATTGTAGCTTAGAAAATTTCCTACAAATAATGTTTGAGTACTATGGAGCTAATTTTAATATTTTAGGAGATATAATTTTTTATAAAATGCTCACAAAATAAAAAAATCAAAAATTATTATCTAGTCTCTCGATAAAACGATGATAACTTCTAAAATATTGATTTTTGGAAAAAATTATAAGAATTCAAAATTGTAGCTTAGAAAATTTCCTACAAAAAACGTTTTTATACCATGGAGCTACTTTCAATACTTAAAGAGATACAGTGACTTTAATGATCATTATCTAGTCACTATAAAAAATGATTATAATTGAGAATATTGATTTTAAATAAAAATATTATTGAATTTTTTTTTACTTTCAGATAATACTTAAAATTAATAAAAAATAAATTATAATTATAATAATTTCAGTGTAAACAATTAAATATAATCTTAGACTTAAAAATAAGTCTTCTAATTTCTAAAAAAATCTCTGATTCACCAAAAATTAATTTCTGTAAAGCTCTAACTTTTTAAAAAGTCCCCCAAGCTCCATAATAAAAATTTAAACTGATAATAATTAATAAAATATTTAAATAAATACCTAATAATTAAATTCAAAGTAAAATTATTAAAAATTTCGCCATTTATTTTAAAACAAAAAATTTTTTTCTATTTTAATTAAAATTCCGATAAATTTCGCGGAGAAAAAAATTGTTTATAAATAATTAATTAATGACACTTATAATTTGTCAATTGACAGCTCAAATTTATTAAAAATCAACAGACACCTGACAATTTATAAATTTGATCGAAAAATTTTAATTAGTACTTAAAAAATATTTATAAAAATTTTTTTTTCACGATAATTAATCTATTAAAAAATTCTAAAAATAATTGGATATTAATTTCAGTAAAAAAACATTCGCTACTGGCTCATAAAATTTCAAAATAAATAATCGACCAATCGGGATCCTTGATTTGAATATCGCTCCGAAAAACAGTTAAAATGACGTAATAATAACTAAAAAAACGGCACGGTTGACCTGTCAATTATTACGTGTGTTATGAATCACATCTATTTTCGGAAAGCCAAATCATTGCGAAAAGCCCATTTACCAGAGCTCCGAGAATTACCGATGTTGTGTAGGTTAACGTCGCGCAAAGCCGCGGAAAAATTCAAAAAAATTTTTCCAAAATTATTTTTCTCAGCAAAAAAAAATCCCTGTACTAAAAATCCTGACAATAAAATCCGTAAAAATAAGGGTCCATTGACAGAAATGGAGTTTCACGAGATGAGATCGGCGCACGCCCATCTGTCTCCGAAAAATCAATAGTATTTTTAAAAAACCAAAATCCTCCCCTGAGAATCTTTTGATGAAAAAAAATTACAACTTACAGTTAAATTTATCCATGTATCTCCCAGTTTTTAATAAAAAAACTCCAAATTATTATAATAAAAACACTTCTTTAAAACTGGTATTAACAATTTGTCACTTGTACGCTACAAACTCACGTTCACACACAACACATGAAACTTGTGCGACTCTGGCGCTACTATCTTGCGTTATTTCGTTTCTCTGACGAACCAGGAACGGAACTAGCCGAGTGAAACCCGAAATATGGCTCTTTAACTCGTGAGTTTTTGAGGAAAGTAAAAATTCCAAAAAAATCGATGAAAAAAGCCCTAAAAGAGGTCTAATTTTTGGTAAAATCATTTTTTTCATCTCTTAACGACAAGATGGCCGCTGCGGCCATCTCGCGAATCTTAAAGGCTCGGGAGCCAGCCGCGGTAAATACTGCACTGATATATACAAATATAGCAAATCCAAACAAACAGCGTTTGACTAAAAATAATATTATTTTATAACTCCAGACTCACGTGGCCGACGAATTTTTATTCCGGATCATTGGACTCGAAACCTCGTTTTAAATTTTACATTTTTCATACAATTTTTTTGACTAGAATACAAAAAAAAAAAAATTTTTTTTTAGTATTTTTGAAAGATTAAAATCTTAATCCAAGATTATGTCAAGAGATACGCATAATCTTTTACTTTATTTTATTTATTAAGGAGGTAATTTTGGAACGTATTTATGAGGTGCACGGAACGCGCCAAATTTGGTCATGCCAGCCTCCATTCAGATCTACGTCCCTCGTACTTACATTACTTATATCTATCTTATACTTATACCAAGTTTTAAGTTACTGTACATATTGGAAGCGTAACACATGCAGCACATCACACATGGCTTTTGTGTACCGCATGTCTGTGTGGTAAACTCTGATTATATGATGCAAGCAAGAAAGCATAATCATATCTTATCTAGTCTACTGAATCTCTGCATTTATATAAACAAATATATCATTATATTCGCGGAGTTAACATGCAAATATCAGAGAATGGTACATATAATTTTTTGGGAAAAAAATTTCTTTCACATGACCTGTTTTTGATGAAACAGCTTTTTAAAAACGCACGTGTTTCAACAAGTTGACTATTAAATATAAAAAAGTTATTTGTACAAAAAATTTTTTACTTCTTACGTAATTCAGAGAAAGAATTTGCTTTTAAAAGTGATGACAACATTGTCAGCTTTTTAGTTGTTATTATTATTTATTACAAGCGGTAGTTGTTGATTTATTTTTGATGTAGGAATTCCAAAAATATAACTTATCCAAAAATCAGTAAGTGTAACACACACAAAAAATAAATTTCTTGTGCCAAGAAAATTTTAAGGAAAACAAAAATTATTTTGGAGCAAGAAGAAATTTTCTTGGCTCAAGAAATTTATCTTTTCATTCAAGAAATTTTCAATTTTCCTTGATATTTTCTTGAGCCAAGAAAATTTATACTCCAGTCAAGAATTTTTTTTTTCAGTGCATACTTATAAATTAAAATTGTTTTTATAAGGATATCGCCGTGAATTTCCAACCAATTTTGATGAAATTCGGCTTACCTATTCTTCGGACGATCACCTTAGACGAGTTCGAAGATAAGGTGAATCAGTAAATAATTGTGGAAACGGTGGTAATTTACAATTATTAAAATTAAAATAACCCAATTACCGTGACTGTTCTAAAATAACTCTCGAATTAAAAAAGATAGGTCATTTTTAAAAAAGGCACTATTTACCTGATTAAGTAATCTTTATTACAGTCAGGTTAACTTTAACTTAATAATTGTTTTTATCGATTTTATTGAGGCTGTAAGTTATTGCAATAATTTGGATATTGTGTGAAGAAAGTCACAGGGTGTCGCTTACTATTCTCATGCTAACTTTGTGTAATTAAAAATACTTTTTTTCGGACAACTACCTTGATCTAGCTCTGAGATTAACGCTCTAAATAAATCAGTTCAGAAATGGTCAGCGTCTTTTATTTTAAAAAACAAAGAACAATATCAATCGCAGTGTCATCTGGATAATGCCTTCAGAGTTTTCAACAGAAACTCAAGGTGGAACTTGGTGAGCTTTTTTTTTTCGAGCGATTGCCTTGGACAAGTTCAAAGACAAGCTGATTCGCTTTATTTTTTTTTGGAAACAGTCACTGTTAAAAAGTTCAAAAATCTCTAAACAAACGAATTTCAGGTTCATTTAATAGAAATAAATTTATTTACTCATTATATAACTGTTATTAATTATTGTAACTCATAGGCCATATGTTCTCGAATAACAATAAACTCGAGTTAAAAATTTTATTGTCCTCCTCATTAATTAAAATTGTTGTGGGGATCACGAACAGCGAGCCAAAAAAGGATGCGTAAATTAGAGACAATATCTCCCACATTATGAATTAATGGATCGATGTCTAAATATATGTTTGCTGCAATGTCAATGACATAAATAGACCCAATAAATAAATTCGTATATATATATTTTTCATTTGATTTAAATTGTTGCGACAACAACAATAATGAATTTAATATGAGCTTGTTGACATCGAAGACGCCCAATAGGGTGACGGTCCGTTACAAGAACATTCCACCGTTTGTGTATCGATGGGACAAGTTGATAAATACTAAATAAACCATCGACAATAAATAATAGGTCACAGTCAATGAAAACTGGACTATTGTGTTAGAAATACAATCAAAAAATTATTATCTTTTATTTAAAGAGATACAATACTATTTTTTGTTTCTTTTAATTCAAATTTTTGTTTATTATTTTATTTATTTTTTATTTTATTTTTTTATTAAAGATTTACAATAATTATATTAACTAAGCGTAGGAGCGGTCTTGCGAAAATGGGCCACGACCTACACAAAATAAAATGTGACCTCGAATGTTTATTATGGAATTTTTTTTATTTTAATTTTTCGTTTAAGTTATTACAAAAATAACATTTTTTAAATTACAAAATTAAAAAAATTTTTTTATAATATTTATTTTTTTTAAATTCAAGTTTTAAAAATATTTAATGAGTCGCTTTTTTTACGACTGTTACAGGGAGCTTCTCTACCGATTGCTGAGTAAGATCCAGAGGTCAGCACAAGGTAAGGATTTTATTTTGTTGTTGATTTTAAAGTACTAAAATATTTGCTTGATAAAATATGTTAATATGTTATATACATTTACAGAAAAATTAAAAAAATTAATTTATTGAAATATTTTAATATTTTTGAATATTTAATATTGAATTTTAATAATTTCGAATACAATTCGGACCGATAGATTTTTTAGAAATCTCAAAAAAATTGTGAAAAAATTTTTTTCTCCAAGTGGTTTTTTTGGAATAACTTTTAAAGGGGTTGATCGATTATCTCGAAAAATTAATCAGCTCTTAACCTTGAAAAATCACGTCGATTTCCGCTTATCCGGTAAAAATCGGTTAATTCGTTCGAGAGATATCGTGAACAAAAGAAAACAGAAAAAAGTGTTTTTTCGGAAGTACTCCGAAATTTTCAGTTCGATCAATCCGAAAGATTCTTCACAGAAAGAAAGGTTCACTTGAGCCAAGAAAAAAATTTTTTTTTGACACAAAAAATTTCACTTATTCCAACAAATCAATTATCTTGCTTCAAGAAATACGTTTTTTGATCCAAGACAATTTATTTAAGTCAAGAAAATTTTTCTTGTCTTGAGAAAATTTTTCTCTTGCTCCAAAAAATTAAATATCTTGATAGTAAATTTTCATTAATATTTCTATTGACTAACATGTCAAATGGGAAGATCAAATAATATTGATTCATTTTTTTTCATTCAATATGTATAATTGCGCGCTAAAATTATCTAAAATGGGTATCAAATATTCAAGAGAAAAATTTTCTCAATATGAGATAAAGTATTTAAAAATCTTGATCAAATATAAAAATTTATTGTATCAAGTATTTATGATAATTTGAATTAAGAAAAAATTACTCCCACCAAGAATAGAATTTCAAGAAAAATTTTTACTTCGACCAATACAACTTCGGTCTTCCTTCGGGCGACCGAAAATTTACTTGAGCCAAGAATTTTGTTCTCCAGTCAAGAAATCTTTCTTTCTGTGTTCATGTGGCTTAAAAAACTCCGCTGAATACCACCAACCGCTTAAAAATCGGTTCATTCATTTGAAAGTTATTGCAGTTTGAAAATTAAAAAAATAGCTAGTATTTTATCAAACTTCTGTCAGACTTTTGAGCTCGAAGAGCTCAAAAACGTCATAAAATTGCATTTTTAAGCGCTTAGATATGGAATTAGAGGGAATTTGTTGAAAATTCCTTATTATTCATTGACTTTTAAATATAATACTTATGTTTATGCACGGAAAAAAAATGTACAAAAATTTCATAATTTTACTTTTCAAAATTTAAGATTTTTCATCGCAAAAATTTGTATATTGATTACTTTTATACTCAAAAAAAAATTTAAAAAATAAATTTGAATCAAGAAAATAATTTTCTTAATTTAAGCAGAAAAATTTTCAAACTAAGAAATTTTTTTTTGGTTTAAATAAATATTACTTGATTCAAGAATTTTTCGTCATGATTCAAGACATTGAAACTCTTAAAAATTTTGGGTTCATAAATTTTTCTCCAGCTATTTTCTAAAAATTAGTAAAAACCCAATTACGAATATAGATAAGAAGTACTTATAATAGACCTGTGAAGTATCTAGTTAATAAATAACATTAAGTAGCAATTAACATGACAACAAGAGGCACCCGGTGACCTGTTGTTTGTCATTACCCGTACAAAGTATACATCCGAGCAGTTGTCTAATCTCAAATGTAAAAGATAAAAATCGAGTAATTTCGGGAGAAAAGAAAAGAAATCAGTCCCCTTTCTAAATCTAGCTTCTGTGGAGCAATAAATAAAATAGACGAGGCGAAACAAACTTTTTCCCTTTTTCTTCTACTCTGTCAATTGTACAGCTTTCTTCATCTATATACACACACTATCTTTTTTTTTTCGTGGTAGTTTATACTACTGAAATAGACAAAAGTTTTCCCATTAATTCAACGACAAAATTTTATCGCGGCTTTCATATTCGTACCCCGCTCCCTACATGCGACAACGCCTATCGTAAAATGAAATTGTTCTGGTGCTTTACTATCTTGACGATCTTGATAACTACAAAATTTTCTGATCAATATTTTCTGTATCCCTGTGGAAAATTTTCTATGGTTATATGCGGCTATATAAATTTTTTTTAATATTTTAATTTTTCTAGAATTGTTAAGAAAAATTTCCATTAAATAATCTTACAAAAAAGTAAATATAGTCAGGCCAGCGATGTAACCATTACTATACTGTGTAAAACGTATGGCATTTAAAAAACTACTCAGTCCTACTGAGCTTATTTTGAAGGCCTGTTTTCAGGTAATGGACACGTTAAATTAAATTTGGAAAATAAATTGAATAAATTAAAATATTACAATTAAAATTTTTAAATAAAAACAAATAATTTTTATCAGAAAAAAAATCAAATAATTTTCTAATAGTTAAAAAAAATTAGTTGATATAAAATCAGTTTCATTAAGTTACAGTTTTAACTAACAAATTGACGGTAATATAAGTAATTAATATTTGATAATTTTTTTATTTTTACTATAAAAGTTAATAAAAATAGATAATCGTTGAATATATTAGCCGTCTCATGAACATAAGACGCCATAGTCTGGTAGCGCTTACATTAGAGAAAGGTAACGCGAACTATACTGTAATGTAACCATTACTGTGCTGCATGGGGCTGACTCGAATCCAACGCTAGCTAACTTACTAAATAAAAGTGAAAATTACTTGAAATTGAGTACTGGACAGCACAGGACTCAGTACTATAAATATAGTAAAATTTACATCATGACATATCATTATTTACATTATTTTTATATTCATGAAGTGAGTACCATACAGCAAAGTAATACCTACATTACTTTTGATCGCGCATAGTATAATTTTGACTGAATGACTGCTTTCAGCAATGATTACTGTTTCTGCGTAAATTCATTCAATAGCTTCTAATTAACAAAAATTAATCCGTAACATGCTTGATTAATTTTGTGGGTGGACTTTAATTGACTAGATGAGATTTTACACTAGACTTTGATGGCCTTTACAGTAACAAGTTATCGAAATTTCCTGAGTAGAGATAAAAATCGGTCAGAGACGAAAATCAATACAAAAATTCGTCGATATTAAAGTCCACCGAGGTAAATTTTGGTTTTCTGTTGTGTGATGCCGAAAATTGGTAAATAATAGTAATTATTTTATTACGGAATGCGTAGAATAAATTCGTATAAGCGTGATTGCTTATTTTAAGTAATAAAAGATGTATAATTAATGTTTAAAAAGTAAGTAACGGTGGACTTTGATTTTGAAACGACGGATTTTTGGCCAATTGGCTGCTATCAGGTAGTTGAGCGGCAGCTGCACCAACAGATTTTCCCATTGGCGAGCGACACTGCTGGCTCTGAATCTGAGTGGATTGTCTCCGATCAAGAAGAGGAACTCATGCGCCTCCGATCTTCATCAGAGACCAATCAGCCTAAGCAACGCACGTCCGATCTTCTGCTGCTCATGTAGAATTTTGGCCTTTTAATTATTATCCGGTGTTTCCAAAATTTTCAGTTTTATCCCAGTTAAATATTTTAGAGCTCTTTTCATCCCCAAGAGAGTATTTTGATACACGATAACACTTTAACCAATCAGCCGATTCCCTTGTGGTTAGCAGAACTTCAGTCTCTTTAATTTTGAGCCGAATTAGAAAAGTTTATAAATTTAATTTTTATTTCTGCACTGGGAGAACAGTGCATAGTTAGTTGAATTATAACATTACAAATATAAAAATAGTTTTCTAAATTTTTTTTTTTGATTTCCGTAGCAAATTGGTCAAAAAATTTTTCATGGGTCATTTTAATAATTAAAAAAAATATTGACCAAAAATAATAAGAAGTTAATTTAAAATGTCAAGCTATCATAAGAATTTTCTACTCAGAAAAAAATGTTTATCGTATAAAGTAGTGATTGTAGTAAATGGCGGCGGTAAAAAAATGTTTAACTATGACATTCGCTATCGTTCTAGCCCAGCAACCAGCAAAGTTAGCCGGGATGTTTTGCCAAAAACACTTGGTATGGTCGAGACGGCGCCAGGGGGTCTGGAGCCAATTCTTATACATAGATACATCTGTACACAGTTTACATCTTTTTTTATCGCTGCATTCCTCTTTTCTCTGAAACTGTATACTCTAGCTTAGCTATACATACTATCAGCGTTTTCTTAACATTTTCCCAGACGAATTCTTTTCAATTTGCTTCACCATTGATACTTGGTTCGTGAGTCAAAGAATAGCAAAATGTTCAAGAAGGTTAATTACAAAAACAAAAAAAAAAACCTTCGACTCAGCAATGAAAGGGTGTGAAATTAAAATTGATGGGGAGGATTAAAAAGAAATGAAACTGCAGAAACACCAACAATAATATTCGAGTTAAGAAATGCGGAAGTCTTGCGCAAGAACAAAAGACTCGAGTGGTTACTCGATGACAGCGAAAAAATTAATATTATAGTTGTATTACTGAAACAACTGCTATACTATGAAAGGAATAAAAGTTTACTCTCAAGATAAATTGACTAGTTATACATTTATATCTTATATTATGTGCCAGATGATTTATGGATAACGCTTACGTCATATCCGAATAAATTCATTTCTCTGAGAGGTTTTACTCATCATGAATAAAATCAAAATGAATAAAACACCAGACAGTTATTTTGATCGTTATTTTTTATTAATTTATTATATGGAACACAAGATGGGATAACTTTTAGCATAAACTTTTATTGTGGTTATTGAATTAAATTTTGATATCCCTTATAATAAATTTTTATCAAAAAAGTGAAATAGAAGCACCAATTATTTATGTGCTAGAAAAAATTAAATATAATCCAAAATCAAAAAGTAATTTTGAAAAATTTGACAAACAAATAATAAACTAATCAATTGTTTGGCTTAAGAACCTTGTAGGGAATTCAAAAACGAATCGAATGGTATATAACAATCATTGGAAATAAATTTATTGACACTTATTTTGAAGCCTGCACGGAAAGAACAAGATGACACTGGATGTCTTCCCAGATTATACTCAGTGATATCTGTGATGAAAAAAATTTTCAGATAGTAACCAGTATAAACCAGTATCATCCGAATTGAAAGTACAATTTCATTATAATTAATTGATTAATATCACCTTAGAAATAAAATAAGGATAACAAAAATGACAAAAGAAGCAATATATCACAAAAAATAGTGAGCAAATCGAGTGAATCTCACAAAATTTAGTCTGGTGAGATCCCTAGCTCGTAAAATGGGCGTATCCACCCTCATCCTCAACCTCAACGTCCAGAACGGTACGCAAGAACCTAGACGCTGGAAGATCGCATAGCAGTCTTACTTCCCGTTTCCGTTTCCGGTGTATATTTTTATGTGCCGATTTCCCTTGTACGCAGCAGAAGCACATAGGGGATGAACGTAGAGAGTGTACTAGCACAGTTACAAACAGTACAATAAAAATAAAAATAAAAATAACAATACACTGACAATAGAGGATAGAATGATTATACGAAATCTGAAAAGTCACTCGTGCGAAAAGTTCCTGGGGTAAGAAAGAAATAAGCGTGGAAGTCACCCGGCGAAGGGGTGCCCCGTTCTCTGCTCTATATCTATCTGCTGAAGCTATGCAGGACCGTAGAGTAGCAAAAAGCAGAAGCATCCGCCGCCCGCTAAACCGAGAATCACTGTTAGTCATTTGTCACAAGACTCTTCTCTTCCCTATTTACATTTTTTTCTTTTTACTCATCGCTTGTATTGCTGTTTGCTATTTATTGTTGTATATTATATATTATATGTTCTTCTTATTTCGTATATAGACATATTTATTTGTATGTACATCCTAACATCATCAGACACGAGCAAATACAATAGACGGAATAATCCGGAAGTTTCGTATTTGTCGTGCCACGTGGTTCCAATAAAAACGATTTTTCATTGAAAATGGATTCTAAATGTATGGTCAATGTTTATATATGGCCATATCTGATTTGGTGTGGGTATATAAAGCCCGATATGCTCTAAAATGGTCATATGTATATTTTTTACCGAAGTTAGTATCTAAAACACCCGACAGGTGGCGCATTGCTAGTTAATTTTCTCGCTATTAGAAAGTTTGCTGGAATATTTTAAAATGCAAAGCTGTCACTTCGCCAAAAATTAATAGATTAAAAAAATTTTTGTCTAAATTAAAGCTGTTGCCTTACACTATAAGAAAAATAATTTAGCTACATGGTAAAAACAAGATGACACTGGATATCATCCCAGATTATACTGAATGAAATAAATTTTAGATAGTAGCTAGTATAATCCAGATTATAATGAGTATAATCCAGATTATAATGAGTATAATCCAGATTATAATGAGTATAATCCAGATATCATCCAGTATAATCTGGATTATACTAGCTACTATCTGAAAATTTTTTTCATCACAGATATCACTGAGTATAATCTCGGATTATATCCAGTATCATTTTGTTCTTTCCGTGTAAGCTCAAAAAAATTTTTTTTAATTTATTACAGCCGGAACTTTAATTTAGCGCTTAAGCGAAATCGTTTTTTTGACATTAACAATTCATATCTCATGAATTATTGGTCGTAGAAATTTCGGGTTTGGCTCATTTTGTTTCAATAGTTTCTGAAATGTCTTGATACTTACATTTTGAAAAAATAAAAATTTTATAAGACCTTCTACAATGTAAAACGGCCATTTTTTTGCAGGCTGACTGGACTCAATTAATCACTTATAACTTTAACGAAACATGCCAATTATTGCACGCATTTATCAAAAATAATAAAAAATTTAAAAATAATTTTTTTACTGTCAAATATTGCCTGATATTTCAAGATATGAAAATTGGCCATAAAAAATCTTATTAAAAAAATTTTTAACGAGCAATTAATTGTCGAATTCAAACATAAAGTGTTTCAAATTATCTCCGACGGATTTTCTTGGATAAATTTACAATTTTTATCAGAACAATTATTTTTAAAGTAAGAGTCGAAAATTAGGCCGATAAAATCTCAAGGTCATTTGTCCTCTGTTTACATATTTTTAATAACCTGGTAAAAACCCATGTTATGAGTAGATAAAAAGTACTTACCCAGAACCTATGACGCATCTAATTAATAAATAACATCAAGAAGCAATTAACATGATAAGAATCACTCGCGGCCTGTTATTTTTCATTATTTATACACAATTTAAAGTGAGTAATAAATTCATTTGATAATACATTTTTAATTTTGAAAAAATTTTTAATATTGGATAAAAATATTTTGTATTCTGGGTGGAAAAGAACTTTTTTCAGTGCAGTATCATTCTTGAAACTGATCATGACTATTAGATTAAAGACTATTAAATTTGAAGGACTGAGTAAACATTAATATTTTTTATTCCCAACCATGAAAGTACTTAAAAGGGGGGTAAATTTAAAATAAATGAGTAAATGATCCCCCGTGGGCAAGAAATGTCTGTCATCATTGGTGGTGTCATGGGCGTACTCTTGCACTCTGTCGAAAGACATAAATTTTTTTGAATGCATCATGCATAGAGTAGGGGGGAAAAATCGTAAACTATATGAGGTAGAAACATCTGAATATGAATGACCCGTCCAAGTACGAGGGTGCTAATATCGGTTGTATATTTATTTTTATTTCTCTATTTTTATATAGAGATCGTCGTAAGGGTGCTCTTAGAGGCACAAATGTGAGAAAATATTTTTTTTTATAAAAATAACCAATCTATTTTGAACGACGAAAGTGTGACAATATTTTAAGGATGATGACCTGGAATATGATTTTATTATGGACATCCGCGTTTATGAAGATGTAAAACTGAGAGGGATATGGAGCCCCTGGGGTTAATTAAATCACAGGACAATAATATCCCGGAACATTAAAATTACAATCGCAATTTGGTGCACGCGTCAAGTGAGACATTGTCGTTGAATTAAGTGCCGAGGGTTTTAGGTTTAATTATTCCGATGGGATATGATTGCTAAGTGTTGATAGTTGGTATTGTTATTTTATTAAATCGATTCAAAAGTAAGTTAACATTTCAAAGTTTTAGATTACATTAATATTCCGGAGTCCAAAAATTGTTAGGTTCTTTTATTGGAATGTTTTCTGGTCCACCATGACAGACTTCAATTTTTTTCGGCTTGAAAATATCAATAAATATGGAAGTTTTGCTGCAGCATTCATCCTTGTTCAATGTCTGAAAATGAAAAATGTTTAGTACGAAGTAATTGAAAGAATTTTTTGTGATTTTAAGTACTTACTACTTTATTATTGACAAGGCATGAAAATTTAGGAGATCTAGGAGATCTTAACGTTATTTCAAATAAGTCCAAGTCTTGAGAATTGCCGACGACATGTACATTTCCATTGAGCTGAAATAGCGTTATTCTATATTAAATTTAACAATTAAAAGTGGGTATTTTAGGACTTTAAAAGAAACTTTAAGTAAATACTGGCTCCTACACTAAAAAAAAAAATCAAGAAAAAGATTCATGAACCAAAAAAATAATTTTGAAGAGTTTAATTGTCTTGAATCGAGACGAAAAATTATTGAATCAAGTAAAATTTACTTTAGCAAAGAAAAATTTCTTAGTTTAAGAATTTTTTTACTCAAATCAAAACGATTGTTCATTATAAGTATTATCTTGATTTTTTGTGTGGAATAAAAAATTTACTTCACTCAAGAAAAATATTTTTGAACTAAAAAAACTCGTAGGAAGAAAGCCGATTTTATTGGCTTAAGAATTTTATTATTGCTGATGACACTTGTCATTTTTTTTTTTTCCGTTAGTTGTAAGTTTTCATTCTTTACATCAGAAGACCGTCTTTGCGTGTAATTATTATTGTAACGCATAAATAAATACAATTTTTATTAGAACAAAATCCAATATAATTAATAACTGCTGGGTGTAGAGATTTATCCAACGAACGAATGTAGTTGAAGATTTTTATTTACTAGATACCCTAAAAGTGTCTGTCGTTGATAATTTATTCATAAAATGTTCAAGATATTAAACAATAACTAGTTTTTTATAATTGGAAAATTGTTTATTAAATAAAATGATCCTGATGTCATCACAGAAAAATTATTTTTATATAAAAAAAATAATCTGCGGTGTATGATTGAAGCTTCATGTAATCTCTAATATTTGTACACAAAAATTTTTGTAAATGAAAAAATGTATTTAATTTTATAATCTGGATTTTATATAAGCGTTGTAGAAATTCACTGGTTAATAATTAAAAAATGTAAAGATAAATTTTTGAAGTAAGTAAATTCGTATTCTGATTGAAAAAATGGAGTATCCTTACAAGAAGTCGGTATTATCTTGAATTAATTTTCTCAAACCAAGAAATAAAAATACTTGAGTTAAATAAACATGTACCTCATAAGAAAACAATAAAATTCTCGAAGGATTAAATTTTAAGATAGATATTTTTTATTTTTATCCAAGAGTTACAATTCATATATTTAAATTTAATGTTTTCTTTAATTAAAACATTTAAATTAAAAATTTATTGAAGCAAGTCTAAAATTTAGAAGAAAAATATTTATTATTTAATTTGATAGACGAAAAATTAAAAAAAAAATTATTATAATATTAATATTACATAAAATGTATTAAACTAATGCAATAAAAAGCTAAAAGCATCGATTCGAGAGAGGATGAATAGAAGAAAAATTTCCATTTGAACCAAATTATTGTTTACTGTGCGTAGCTTCAAAAACCAAATGACATAATAATTACTTAATGTCATTAAATTAATTATCATTTTATTTTCCAATTTATTTTAAAAATTAAAGCATACAACTTACTTTATTAGGTCCATGAGGAAGTTGCATTGATTCGGCAATCGCGCAAATAACTATTAAGATTTTAATTCCAGTAAACATTATTTTTGTAAAAATAGTGTACTGTAATTTTAGAATTTTCTGCGATAAAGTTGAAGAGGTACTAAAGCAACTAATCAGACTTGATGTTAAAATAATTATCACTGTGTTAAATGATTTTAAACTATCCAACTAAACATGTTATTCGTTGTTATCACCATCATTATTTTGTAATTGTACAATCGAATTCTGACGGTGATTTAATCGATATTTAACGACTTTAGGAGAAAAAACACCACGCAGTTGGTTTAATAATCGAAATATCGAGTGCGTTATTTAAGACAATGATGGCCTTCTAGTAACTTGATAAAATTCTCAAATTTTTTTGTAGGTCCATAAAATATTGTTCAAAAATTATTAATTGTTAAAAAATGAAACTAAAATTTTATTTCTTCTATTTTTCGTCTGTTAATAAATTCCTATAATTATTTGAATAATGAGCAATGATTTAATAAAAAGCGCGCTTTTTTTCACGCAAGTAATTTTTTTTAATAAGTTCTCTATAAAATAATTATTTGTAAAAAAATATTTATAATTGCCAGATATCAATTAATTTCAGTGTCACTGAACCATTTAATTTTATTAAATGCGTAGCAATTTTAATGATATTTTTTTTACTTTCTACGTTAAAACTTGTCAACAAGACAAGCAAAATAATCTTTGTCCAAATTTGGTTCAATGTTTGAGAGGCAAATTTTTTGAAAATATATAATTAATATTTAGAAATTTAAACTTTAGATAAATTGTTTGAAGTATTTGTTAGTAATTTGGGATTTGAAACTTTATTTAATTATCCACAAATTTATTTTAGTCAAAAATAAACTTCCGACGCATATTTTAACACAAATTTGTTCAAATTATTACTATGATTTAAAACACTTTTTTCGGTTTTCTTTCTTCAACGATAACTCACGAATGAATCAATTAATTTCAACTGGGATGGCGATGATCGACGTGGTTTTTTGGTGTTAAGAGCTAATTAGTTTTTGGAATCGGTCAGTAAAGCCGTTTAAAAGTAATTCCAAAAAAAATTACATTTAAAAAAAATTTTTTGGAGATTTTTGGAGATTTCTCAAAATCTACCGGTCCAAATTGTATTAAAAATCTAAGTTTAGGCAATCCCTTTCGAATGGCGCCAACCGCGATGAAATCGATCAAGCTGTTTAAAAATTATAAGAGATCCAATGAAAACTGGATTTTCAAAAAACGGAGTAAAACCAAAAACTTCCCGATTTTTTTTTAATTTTCAATTTTCTTAGCGGGAAATTCAAAATTTACTTCAGTCAATTTCAAATTTTTAATAATGATACTCTTAGCTTATGATTTCTTTCTTAAAATTTGGCCCAAGTTAATTTTTTCATCGCTGTAAGAATGAAGAAATTCAATAGAAAAAAAAGACAATTTTAATATAAAAAACAAGAATCGAAAGGGTGTTAACTACATGCATCTTCTATAGGTTTTATTTACCTAGGGGTTACTTAACAGCTTTGGCATTTAAATCGAGTTGAACATTTGGTCGCGCGGTGCATTAGTCCTGGTAGGCTGATCAACGATCATAGGACTTATGTACTACACGAATTTATATATTATATAAGTTAGGAGTTTTATAGTTACGTTACGTTAAGAATTATATATATATAAATACTTGACTGGGCCTTGCAGTGTTCCGGGGGGTTAGTACCAACTGTTAACACGATGTAATGAATATCCAGGGGTTGAATCGCTGCATTTTAGGGTTCTTCATCCTGGATATTAAATTACCAATGGAGATGTACAGTTAATGTTGTATAATCAAATTTATGAGTGAAAAGTTTCATTTATATTTATGTATACGGTATTAAGTCAATGACGCGTACGATAAATGAAACTTGTGATTTTTGTTCAATTTTTATCTCAGTTAAAATAAAAATAATACTAATACTAAATACAGTACAATCTTGATATTAAACATTTGAATCTTAATTTATTATCTAAAATTTGAACATTTTTACAAGCTCTTACCTTAATAAAATTTTATGATACGGCTTAAAATGTCCATAGATAATTTTTTGATCGAAGCTAGTTTCGAAAATATCCGATAGGCGGCGCACGATCGCTAAATCTTCTCCTAACTAAAGAGTTAAGGTTTTATGCTATATAAAAATCGATTTTTTTTTGTTATAAGTTTAATTAGGTTTTTTATTAAAATTTATCTTAAGATATAATAAAAATTGAAACTCAAAATTTTAAACGCGTTTTTTTCAAAACTATGTTTTCAAAAACGGTACCCACGATTCCTCGAGAACTACTCAACCGATCTCGATGAAATTTTAGCCAGGTCTTCGAGATATAATTTACAAGGTCTTGAACGGAAGATTTTTTTTTTTTTTCAATTACAACTATTTAGAAAAAAAAAAATTCCGCGAAATTTTAGCCAAATTTTCAATTTTTTGTAAAAACTTCTGCCAAAAATTCAATTTTCATTTTTTTTTCGTTCAAGACCTAGTTTGAAGTCTTAACTAGAGCACATATTTTTTTTTCACTTTAAATGATCCTGCTTGTACTTTAATTAAAATTAAAAAATCGATTCTAACAACGGAGAATAAACTCGTCTTATAAAAACTCCCCAAAAAAATATTAAGTGACATTTTGAATAATCTTTTTGGTGGTAGCATAGATCAACGATGTTTTTGCTCGAATGAACGAGGAGGGTTGCACTGTTCCATAAGTATGTCGGAGTACAGTTTGATTGTAATTAATAGTCGTCGTCGATCAGGGAAATTTAAACCCTCTCAAGAGACAAAGTTGTAAGCTGTTTGTTTAATCCCTAGATTTTTTTTTAAATAAATAATAATAATTATTTATCTCTCAGACATCATCATCATCATCATTAGTGAGTCAATTTGTAGTAACAGAAAAGAAGCGAGCATTGAATTGAAAGTATTCATCATCGAGAAAATAGTTAGGAAAAATCTGGAAAAAGCTTAAGTGAAATAAGTTAAGTAAGCATTGCGGACAATCTATACTTGTCAGGGTTTGGGGCTGACTTTTGTGTCCACCCTAGTGTCTAGTGTCTCGATTCTAGTGTCTAATGTCTGGACTGTCCGGTCCCCTGTGGGCGTATTTCCTCGGTCAGTAAATAACTCCTGGGCACTTTTCGGGACACATATATTATATCTCCGGTTGAACACGAGTCGGATTATCTTGTGTGCTTGTTGATGTGCAAACATTTTTGTTGAATTACTTTAAGTAGGCTCAAGTGACCGCAGTCTTTGATTTATGCTTCCGTACTTTTATGATTTTCAATAAGACTACACTTATGAGAAAATTTTTTTCAATTACACTGATAGAAGGATTTATTAATTATTAATAATTCAATTTAATTGAAGAAAAGTATTTAATTTATTAAATTTTAATAAATATTTTTTAACACTCAATAAATATTTATTTCGGAGGAAAGTACATTTATTAATAGTTTAAAAATATTTATTAACAGTGAATAAATATTTTGTGGAGTGAATTTGTTTCGCTTGCAATTTCATAAGAAAATAACTGCGTCTCACAATGTATTCGCGAATTTTTTAAAAAATAATCGGAAGTCAATTAAAAAATAAATTTTTGAATCAAGTACTAGCCTTTTAATTCTTCAAATGAGCTGTAAAAATTTAATTAAAATTTTTTGAGTGGATAAAAAAAATTTTTAATTTTAGTATGAAAAAAAAAAAAAAAATTAACTTAAACTATTTTCAACATAAAATAAAAATTATTGTTTTTCAAGCTAGAGTTCCGAGAGTCAAGATTTTTTTTCAGAAATTTCCTCCTCTTTAAGGATTTTTTTTCTGATTTTTTATATCACCAATATTTATTGAATTACTTACAAAAAACTGAGATTTTTTATTTTGGTCATGTTTTTTGTTAGTAACAAATTAAAATTTTCATCAAAAAAATAAAAAAAACTCAACATTATTTTCAGAATTTAATTCTGCATCGAATGAATGATTGTTCATATTTTTATCGCAATTTCTAAGATTGTTATTAGCAAACTTACATATCAGGGTTCTCACAAAAATTTCCGCTACTATGTAACATGGTAATGGTTACCATTCTGCATAGGAATAAGTTCTATTCTTTTCTCTCCATGTAGCTTTAAAAGTAAAAAAGAAAGCTTCGATTTTCTCACTAGATTAATTTTAAACTAAAGATTATTTTTTGTTTGATCGATTTTGAACTAACTAATAAAAAATTATTTTTGTCTACACGGAAAGAACAAGATGACACTGGATATCATCCCAGATTATAATGAGTATAATCTAGATTACAATGAGTATAATCCAGATTATAATGAGTATAATCCAGATTATAATGAGTATAATCCAGATCATAATGAGTATAATCCAGATATCACTCAGTGTAATCTGGATTATACTAGTTACTATCTAAAATAAAATTTCACCACAGATATCACTGAGTATAATCTGAGATGATATCCAGTATCATCTTATTCTTTCCGTGTAAAATAAATAAATTTATTTTTAATTTCGTTGTCAAATTAAAACACAATAAAATTAATTTTTTAAAACAAATTTAATATTATGATAATTGATTTTTAATTTTATGATTATTTATATTTGATTTTATTGATAATTTTATGACAAATTTAATTTTATGATAATTTATTTACTGGATTCTTACGACAAATATATAATTAGATAGCACATGAGTGTAAGTATGAATTATCATACATTTCGTGAATAACAATTAGCGTGTAATTCTAAAAGGACATAAATTAACGTGATTCCATTAACAGAAAGCATTCTCGTTCTCGTTAATTAATCACTGATTAAATAGCAGAACGTGGAAAGCTAGAGAATACCGGTAGCAGTGGCTCTTACGCCTTTCATAAATCTCTATTTTGACCCCACAAAATCCAAACGTAAACGTCGCTCTTCACTTACAAATCCATATCCCTGTTCCCTGTTTATTTATTACCTAACTCATTCTATTCATCCTCTCTCAAATCGATGCTCTTAGCTTTTTATTGCATTTATTTAATACATTTTATATAATATTAATATTATAATAATTTTTTTTGTATCTTAGTCAAATTAATTGAATAAAAATTGTTTATCTTTGCGGAAGAATATCATTAAATTATTTATGTAATTTATATCAGCGAATCCTCTCGAAATTTTATAAATTAAAGTATGAAAATTAACTTAGCAGATAGTTGATAATTTTAAGAATTTTTATAACAAATAAATTATAGCAAAAAAAAATTTATAAAAAAAATTGACATTTAGAAATTTTAAAAAACTAAAAATGCAATTTTTTTTAAATAATTTTTTGGAGCAAATTTATTTAAAAAAAAAATTAAAATTTTTACATTAATATGTTTATAATAATAATAAGAATTCCAGATTATAAAATTAAATACATTTTTTCATTTACAAAAATTTTTGTGTACAAATATTAGAGATTACATGAAGCTTCAATCATACACCGCAGATTATTTTTTTTATATAAAAATAATTTTTCTGTGATGACATCAGGATCATTTTATTTAATAAACAATTTTCCAATTATAAAAAACTAGTTATTGTTTAATATCTTGAATATTTTATGACTAAATTATCAATGACAGACACTTTTAGGGTATCTAGTAAATAAAAATCTTCAACTACATTCGTTCGTTGGATAAATCTCTACACCCAGCAGTTATTAATTATATTGGATTTTGTTCTAATAAAAATTGTATTTATTTATGCGTTACAATAATAATTACACGCAAAGACGGTCTTCTGATGTAAAGAATGAAAACTTACAACTAACGGAAAAAAAAAAATGACAAGTGTCATCAGCAATAATAAAATTCTTAAGCCAATAAAATGGGCTTTCTTCCTACGAGTTTTTTTAGTTCAAAAATATTTTTCTTGAGTGAAGTAAATTTTTTATTCCACACAAAAAATCAAGATAATACTTATAATGAACAATCGTTTTGATTTGAGTAAAAAAATTCTTAAACTAAGAAATTTTTCTTTGCTAAAGTAAATTTTACTTGATTCAATAATTTTTCGTCTCGATTCAAGACAATTAAACTCTTCAAAATTATTTTTTTGGTTCATGAATTTTTTTCTTGATTTAAGTTAATTTTTTTTCGTAGTGTACGAGCCAGTATTTATCTAAAATTTTTTTTAAACCCTAAAAAACCCTCTTTAAATTAGTAAATGTATCAAAAATAATTCAGCGTTATTTTTGGTACCATTGTGTCTGTAACAATGTCATAAATATCTTAAAGTTTTATATTACCACCCCAATTTCAATAATAATTTTCCAGCCATTTTAAAAACTTTTTTTCCTCATTTCCGACTTTTTGCCGACCAACACCCTTTTAGACAACGAATTCTCCACCCTCTGAGTGCTGGCGAACATATTTCGACCAATAGAATCCGCGAAGACGAGCGCAGAATCCGCGAGAACTCACCCGCAAGAATCATCCCTTGATAACAAGCCAGAGAGGAATTCCATTGGCGAAGAATCTGAGCCAATCCTGAGCTAGGTCCACGCCGATCCGATATTGATCTTGACGGGAACCAAACTGTTACCATAAAGCAAACTTTTTATTGTTTTTGTTTTTATTGTCAGAGTTGTAAAATATTTTTATTACTGATATTATTCACGGCGTATCCGCAGCGACGCAATACCCAGTCATACATGAGCTATTAAAATTCTCCATGCAAGCACTCTTCGAGTTATTATTTGGAAACTATTGACTGCGACGTGAATAAGCTTGACTAGAAAATTTTCATAAAAGTTTTTTTATAAAATAAAAAATTTTTACAATAATAGTCGTAGGGAAAAGTTAAAGGTTTGTGTAAGTAAATGTTAGTATTTTTTTAAAGCAAATGGATAGGGTGAAATATTGGGGCGAGAATAATAGT
Organism: Cotesia vestalis; assembly: GCA_000956155.1. Taxonomy (NCBI): domain Eukaryota; kingdom Metazoa; phylum Arthropoda; class Insecta; order Hymenoptera; family Braconidae; genus Cotesia; species Cotesia vestalis. The sequence continues at coordinate 58,946 of JZSA01006793.1, read as the reverse complement.
TTTTATGGGTAAATTAGCAGCACTTAGTTGAGCAAATATTTTTATTGAAATTTTTATTGTCAGTTAAGAGATTTTTTTTTAATATATAGAACTCACACTGATAGAAGGATTTAGTAAAAAAATTTTTAGTCATTTATTTCGGAGAAAAAAAAATTTTTTACCCCTCAATAAAGTAAAAGCCTCAATTATTGACACTATAAGAGACAAAGATATGATTTAATTTTTTTTTTAGCCATTAAATATCGGTCTCAATTTTTCAATTTGTCTATTATTGATATGTTAAAAATTTGTTTAATTTCAAATTTTATAAATGTCTCAAATACAAAATTATACGGAAAAAAGTAAACTGTAATAAATAACAGTCGATTTATAATAACTAATGATCAACTGCTAAAAATTACCACTTCAAACAGTAAAATCATGATTTTACTATTCACATCCCGCACGTAAAAATATGTATGTAAAAAATATATGTCAATATAGATGTGAAAATATATAATAATATATGTCGTATATATTTGAACATATTTTTTTTTTGCGTAAAATTATATGTGCACATATATATTGAGATATATGTCTGCATATATACTCAAATATATTTCTAATACATCTTCAATAATTTTTCTGAAATTATTTAATTTAATTTTTTTTAATTTGAAATTCTAATAACTGTAAAAGAAAAAGCGCAAAAAAATTCACAATGCTCGTAAATATGCGCACATATATGTCAATATATATATCATATAGATTTCGGCATGTATGTTAACATATATATCTACGTATATATGTTAACATACATACGGAAATATATGTAATCTCTATATTTCGATATATTTGAAATATATATTGGGATCTATATGAAAATATTTGATAACATATATCTGAAAATATATTTAACATATTTTTTTTTTGCGCACATATATATTGTATATGTCACATCTATCTTAGATCTATTTTTCACATACATATTTTTCCGTGCGGGATTGTAATATTTACAATTTAAACCTTACAATTTACTCTTTACATGGAAGAAAATACTATTTCAAACAGTAATATTCGCCATGTAAATGTCTAAAATGTTAAAGTTAAATAATTAAGAATTCAGACTTTAATATTTATCATTTCGTACCTAAAAAATGATGTTATGATTTGTAAAAAGTATAGAATAAAGTTAGTAAATTTCTAATACAAGCAACGTCAATATTTACAAAGTAAAATGGTAAATTTTAAACGCAACGCTAAAAATCAAACTGTAATTATTGACTTGCATAGACTGGTAAAATGTATATTTTAAAAGTATAATTTTTACTGTTTGAAATATTAAATTCTCCCAGAGTGAGACCCCCTTCTCTTTCATCTGAGTTCCCCTTCTCTTCATAATATGGACTATGTATTGAAATGGCAATTTTTGCTGTTTGAAACTGTAATTTTTAAAGATAAAAGAGTCGTTATTTACTACAGTGACAACTACTAATTACTTATTTTGGATATTAAATTATAAATTGTGGCTTTTATACTTTCTACATTAAGTTCTGTAATATTTACATTTTTGCCACCCCAATGTCCGCTTTACTGTTTGAAACTATAAAAACTAACCGGAATCCGAGTGAATATTACAGTTTACTTTTTTCCGTGTATAATTTAACGAGATTTGTTTCAATACCTTAAATTTCTACTTAAAATTATTTATTTTTAATTATTCTGATTTATTTGGAGTAAAAAAGTAAGTTTATACGCTAAAATTAGTGGAGAAATTAATTTTTTAAATACCAATAAACGATTTATTGAGTAGCAATAAATAATTTGTTAAATACTACTAAATTAAATATTTATTTGGTAAAAATAAATGTATTTTAATAAATAATTTAGTAACTATTACTAAATCTTATTAAATAAAACTAAATCCTTTTATCAGAGAAGGGATGAATTATAAATTCCCTAATTTTTTTTTTTATTATAAAAATTTTAACCAAAATTTACAAATAAAATTTATTTTCACATTTCTCACAATAAAATTGACCAGTAAAATAATTCAAGCTCAACAAGCACGTGTCAAAAGTCCCGTAAATCGTAAATTAATTTCCCGATTTATCTTCGGAACCTCCGCCCATTAATCAATCCTGGAAGAAGAACGATTTATTCGCGAAATATATTCTGTAAATTTAAAATTCATTCGATGTGAGTACAGTCGTATTCTTGGCAAATGCCAACCAAAGGGGCGACACACACACTACATTACACTTAGCACAATCGTATCTTCTATCTTCTATCTAGTATTGGTATCGAGTACGAGCCCATTCCACCCTCGATGAAATTCAAACGCCAATACAAATCTCATATCTTTAATATCTTCGTATGGCTGCACATCCTCGGCTTTGCTTCTGAGTATAAAAATAATAAATAATAATAAATACAGTATAACATAATACATAAATTGCTGCATACATCCAATTCGCAACGCTCTTTTTGGGCGTGCCCAATTTTCGATTGTGTCGTCCTGAGCTTGAATATCTAGATATTCAATATTTATTATTTATTATTTTTACGCTAGGAATTTTACGGAATTGTATTTTTAAATCTAGACTTAAATTTAATTGGAGCATTTTCTTGCCGAAGATTTAAATACCACCATAGTTTTCTGTGTGTGTGTAAAATCAAGCGTATGTGCAGTCGGAATTGCACATACGTCAGCGCTCAATAATTTGGCACACGACGTTAGATATATTTTCCAAAATTTTAAATTTATTCTTTTTTTCGCGAATACATGAAATATGTGGCACGAATTCCAATTAAAACGTAATTGGTTAATTGTTTTTGTTTGGTGTCTGTCACGCGTTCACTTGCTCTTAATAGTTTTAATACGGGGCAAGTTGGGATAGAAAATAAAATAATTTTTAAAGAAGCTCATAATTTTTTTGCAGAAAATAAATTATTAATTATTTTTTAAAAATTAAATTGACTTCTGATAATTTTTATTTTTAATTGATCAATTTTGTATCTGTTTATTTAATAATCGTAATTTTTAGAACAATTATTGATTTATAAAAAATAAAACAAAAATTTGGTAATATTTCTAAACAAATTTTTTATTAAATAACTAGCTGGGCATTTTATAGAATTGTATATTTAAATCTAAACTTAAATTTAATTGGAGCATTTTCTTGATTTGCTCAGATTATAAATTCCATCGGATTGGCCTGTACCTTTTATCCATGTGATAATTCTAGTTAATACTCATTGTAACTTTCAATGTGCAATCACTAGATCATTTGGATCCTATAGGAGCTAGAGCTTGGAAATTTGAAATTTTCATTCTTAACATCCACCCCCGCAGTCCATATTGGGAGTAGGTTGTCATAAAATCCGATATTAAATCATTTATACATCACATAAAGAAGATTCTTACCAAATTTGGAGCTTATAGGAGCTACAGCTCGGAAATTGAAATTTTAATGTTAACACCCACCCCCGCAACCCCCTGTGTCGTGAGCTATCGTAAAGTTTGTTTATAAATAATTTTTACATCACTTAAAGAAAATTCCTAGCAAATTTGAAGTCTGTAGAAGCTATAGTTTGAAAATTAAAAATTTTCATTGTTGATACCCACCCCCGCAACCCCCTGTGGGGTGATCTATCGTAAAATTCGTTCATAGACTATTTCTACATCTCTTACAGAAGATTCCTATCAAATTTGGAGTCTATAGGAGCTGTAGTTTAAAAATTGGAATTTTTCATTGTTAACGCCCCCGCAAACCCCTTTGAGGAAGGAATTTCTTAGCTGACCTCTACATAGCAAAAGTGATATTCCTACCAAATTTGAAGTCTCTACGCCTTATAGTTCCAGAGATATCGTGATGAGTCACTATATATCTAAAAATCTCTTATATATGTATAAATTTTTTTTTTTTTAATTAACTACCTTAATTTAATCAATGTAATATTTTGCACAACATAATAATTGCAGCTCAAAAAATTTGATCTCTTTTTAAGTTGCTAATTTTAGTTTTTCTTCTTTCTATTGATTGAAATAATTCTTTATAAAGTAATAACTCAAAATAAATAATTCGATCAGCTCGATTGACTAACTTTATTAAATTACTCCCGATACGCAATATGAAATACGAGCAGCGTAACATATCACGGTCTTTTAATCAATTTAATCATACATTCGTCCAGTACATAAACACCATACATCTTCTGCTTCTATAGGACATATCCACCGATCGGTTTTGTTCACTCGGACAAATCGCTCCTGTATCTACGGGTCCTAAATCAAAATCTATTTTATCCGTTACACCTCCCCACGCCGTTCTGTCTCCGATGTTTCACCCCGGCGTGTATTCATATGTGAATCCGCTCTGTATTAAATTTATTTGTCAATACACATACACTTTTTTTTAATACAACCTAATCTTAATTTCTGTAAAGATGATACTTATTAAGAAAAAAAAAAAAAATAAGTTTGGAAAATCCGAAAGTGCACGCCTCATAATCTCATTTTTAATAATTTATATTGTTGAGAAAATACGCGCGCAGCTTGTTTACAATCTTAATAAAAATGATAAAAAATTAATTTTTTTTTTGGTGTTTGTTTAATCGGCGAAGAAGATTTTTGTTGAAAAATTTCCGATTTTTCTAGTGATACTAATTTTTTTGTGAAAAAAAAATTTTAAATATGTCAAAAATAGCGTTCCGCAATTTTTCAATTTTGTATTAATTTTTTTAATTAACTTCCGAATCAAATTGAATATTTCGCATTTTTTTTATTAAATTTTACAGAAAATTTTTGATTTTTCTATCAAAAAACATCTTAGTCGAAAATTACTTTGAACAACGCATAAAAGTAGGGGAGAAGGGGGTCAATTGAGCCACTCGACTTAAAATATCGAAAAAATTGAAAAAATGCTCTATCCTCTTAGAATTAAATTCTAATGTGCCTAACTCATACAAGATCAAAATTTGTAATCATTACAATCGATAAATTTTGAAAAATTGAGACTTTTGTATTTTTAGGTATGCAAAATTTTTTTTCGGCTGGTAAGAAATTATTTAATAAAATTTACACTTTTTGAGTATTATACAAAGTGTGAATTGTTCATTGAAAATGTGCAATAATAATAATAAGAATTAATAATTAATATATTATTTATTGAAAGTTCGATTTCATACTTAAAATATTAATGGTTCAATTGACCCCAAGCAGTGGCTCAATTGCTCCCGAGCGGGAGTCAATTGAGCCATTTGACGCATTTGCGTAAATTAATAATTTAAAAAAATTCTCATTATTTATTGTCTAATTTATGAATTGATAATGATAGTAGACTTAACAAACTACCTTTCTAAGAGAAAAAAAGTTAATATTTAGTATTAATTTAATTATAAAAAAATTGCTAAACTTTTTTTGGCTCAATTGACCCCCTCCACCCCTAACTTAATTTAATAATTACAAATTTACATAACAATTTTCTCATCCGAGCAATTTCAGATAATTTAAAAGTAAAACAGTGATATACAGTCGGTTTGTGATAAAAAAATTAGAGGAAATTTTTTTAAAATTTTGCTTTACATTTCGAAAAAAATTAAAAATCCAACAGATTATGGACGGTATGGCTTAAATTGCCATAACTTTTTCAAAAATTGACTTATCGGGACGTTTTTTTTTTTCAAAATTTTTTTTATTAAATGTTCTTTTTAGGAAAAAATAGAAAAAAATTATTCAAACCTATCTTCCTCGTTATTTTTTAGATTTTCCAAAAAAACTCCGAATTTCTCAATGATAAAAATTTTTAATTTCTTTTTTCTTTCTTCCATATGAAACTTTGACATTTTCTACAAATATCCTTACGTGAGTTTTAATTGTTAAAAATTTTTTATTCATTTTCAATATAATGATCATTAATAAAAATTAGCAATTCATAAAAAAAAAATTTAATTTTTTGAAATTTTAAGTGCATATAAACTCTTAAATAAAATATTTTACTCATTAAATTAAATTGAATAAAAACAGAGTCCTGAATGTGAATGACTGGGACAAAACGGGGCCATTCAACGTGATCCTGTGTCTAAACCTCCTGGACCGCTGCGACAGGCCTAACACCCTCCTGAACCAACTGAGAGACACTCTAGCCCCCGGAGGACGTCTCGTAGTAGCACTGGTGCTTCCCTTCAGCCCCTACGTGGAGACAGGAGAGCGTGGGGACCACAAGCCTATGGAGTACTTGCCTATCAGAGGATTCAGCCTAGAAGAGCAGGTCGCGACTGTTATTGACCGTGTCTTTAAACCCGTTGGCCTAAGATGCTTAGTTTGGAGCAAACTTCCTTATCTCTGCGAGGGGGATTTAAGACAGGCCTATTGTTTTTTGGAGGACGTTATTTTTGTACTTGAAGCTGAGGTAATTTTTTTTTTATTTTAATTCATAATTAAATTAAATTATTATTTATAATAAATTGATTTATTTTTAATTCATAATTAAATAATTTATTTTTAACAGATAAATTTATTTTTAATTCATAATTAGGGGAGAAGGGGGTCAATTGAGCCACGGGGCAATTGAGCCACTCGACTTAAAAAATCGAAAAAATTGAAAAAATGCTCTATCCTCTTAGAATTAAATTCTAATGTGCCTAACTCATACAAGATCAAAATTTGTAATCATTACAATCGATAAATTTTGAAAAATTGAGACTTTTGTATTTTTAGGTATGCAAAATTTTTTTTCGGCTGGTAAGAAATTATTTAATAAAATTTACACTTTTTGAGTATTATATAAAGTGTGAATTGTTCATTGAAAATGTGCAATAATAATAATAAGAATTAATAATTAATATATTATTTATTGAAAGTTCGATTTCATACTTAAAATATTGATGGTTCAATTGACCCCAAGCAGTGGCTCAGTTGCTCCCGAGCGGGGGTAAATTGAGCCATTTGACGCATCTGCGTAAATTAATAATTTTAAAAAATTCTCATTATTTATTGTCTAATTAATGAATTGATAATGATAGTAGACTTAACAAACTACCTTTCTAAGAGAAAAAAAGTTAATATTTACTTTTAATTTAATTATAAAAAAATTGCTAAACTTTTTTTGGCTCAATTGACCCCCTCCTCCCCTAATTTCAGTGGACTATTTAATTCAAAAAAATCATTCGATTTTTGTAAGACAAGAGTAGAGGCGTGCAAAAATTTGAAAAATTTTATCTCAACCTAGAAATGATTAAAAAAATTTTTTTTTCTCATATTCATTTATTCTTATACATATACAATTTTTTATAAACTCTTATAAATGCAATAAGGAATCAATTTTACTAATTATTCATTTTTACCAATGAATATAATTGATAATTACTAAAATGCAAACAAAAATAAAAATAATTATTCAAAATTAATAAACGATACAAAATTTATCATTTTTATTATCTTACTTTACATTACATCTATTACATACAATGTTTACCCATGATATATTTATTCAGAATCAACATTTACATACATCTCAGTCGCGGACAGTAAAAAAGTTACATATTAATAATTATTATCAATCATCATTAATCATTACATTGGAAATAAGGAATGAGTTTAAATTTCCGTGTAAAATTAACCATTTTTTAAATTCTGTGCGTGTTATTGTTATTGAAAAAATTATTTTTTTTTTTAAATATTTATTTATTCAAAATATCTGGTTTAAATTTATAAATGTTGTATGGAATAGTGGAGTTTTGAGATGATTTTAAAACTCCGAAAAATTAATTATTTATTTACACTTTAAAATGTTTAGAGATTAGATTTATTTTATTATTATTGACGATTTGTTTTTTTATTTATTTATTTATTGTAAAAATTTTTGGTAGTTAAATTTAGTATCTTTTCTTAAATACTATTGATCAGCAACAATTTTACGGTTTAAAAAAAAAAAATTATAAAATGTTAATTTTTTTCAGTCATAAAAAAAAAAAAAAAATACCTCCGCCGAGATTCGAACCCCGAGCTCCCGCAGTGGTATGCAGCGCCTTTCGCGCTGCGCCGTTGCTTCAAAAGAATGGGTCAATAAAAACGAAAAAAAAAATTATTTTCGGAATCTACAGTCCTTATAGATGTTAACTAAACCAAAAAAAAAAACAAATTTCTACCAAAATTTATACAATAAATTAATAAATACACGCCTTGACATGGAATCATAACTTCTAAAAATTTTAAATGAATCTCAAGTCACCCGACATTAAAATTTTTCCAAATAATTATTATATTTTATACTTTATACTAATTTTTTAAAAATGTCAGCCGACTTAAGACTCATGAAATGTTAATACAAAAATATTATCCATTGAAATTCATTTTTGGCCGTTTGGAACCGTAACAAAAAACCTAATAAAATTTAAATAAAAAAAAAAATGAACAATTTTAAGTAACCAATTGAAAAAAAAAAAAATTAAAAATTGATTTTAATTAATTTTTATTAAGTAATTAATTTGGCTATTAAAAATATTTTAATAGAATTTTTTAGCTTGCGCTTCTTTGCTATCGCGGTACATGCTGTACCCGAGAAGGATGAACAATTGAATAACGACAAAAACAATGAACATGGTCGTGGTGAGACAATTACCCGTGGGACAAGAGGTCGCAGGTGGCGCGGCAGTCAATTTGTTGTAGGTCTGAGCAATGTCGCGTTTGACCTGGTTAAGTCCGTCGCGCATTTCCGAGATCAGGGATTGGTAGTCGTAGCCGATGGGCTGGACTTGGGCAGTAGGTCCGCGGGCCTGGTTCGTTAAAATAGACTCCGCTTTGGAGTTAACCTCTCCAACAAATGATTTTATCTCCCGAGCAGTGTTCAGGATTATGTTCTGGTTGCTGAGCACCGCGTCTACCTCTTGCCTGCGGATCGTGTCTATCAATTGCACAGGTTGGCCGCCACCGCCGGTCTGGACGCCGCCGACCTGCAGTTGCGAGATAAGAGACAGCGTGCGCTCTTGTTTACCGATTGTCTCGTCCAGCTTTTTGTGCAACTCGCGGAGAATTTCGAACATGTGGCTCTGCCCGGTGAAGATTTGACGAAGCTCGCGCTGACTGTCCGATTCGAACCAGTCGTCGAATTCTTCTTTTTCACGGCGCTCATCGGGGTGTTCTCTGGAATCAGAAAAAATTTTTAAAAATTCAATTAATTTTACAGAAAATTCTTTTAAATTAAAATTTTTTCGTCAGAATTTTAGTCAAAATTCACAATAAAATTTTTATGTTGTAATTAAAATAATTTGACAATTTTTTTATTTTATTTGAAAAGTAAATTAGTATTAAAAAAATTTTTTTTTTTTAAATCGTACCAGTAATTTTTTAAAATTTTTAAATTGAATTTTTATTTAATTTTCTTTACAGAAAATTCTTTAAAAAAATTATAAGAAATTTTACATGACTGTAAATTTAAGAATTGTATAATTTTTTTTTTAGTTTTAAATTTAAAGTAAATTATTCAAGACTTCTGACATTAAAAAAATTTATCGAATTTTTTTTGCAATAAATTTGTAAAAGTAATTTTTTTATGTAAGTTGTGCTTAAATAAAATTTTAAATTTACTAGCGCTTCCTGCTCTTTAACGATCGCAGCTTAGAAATGTAAGCGCGTCGATAAGAACAGTTTCTTGTTAACAAAATACCAGAAAAATTTACCGAAAAATTTTTGCTACTCACTGAAATTAAAATAGAGGTAAAAAAAATTTTTAATTAATTAAGTAATCAATTATCTTATTTAATTAATTCAATACTTTCTTATTAAATTAATTATGATACTGAAATTATCAAATACTTGACAATTTTTTGGTTTTAATTTAAAAAATAAATTTTACTGAAAAAATATTTAAAAAAATTTTTATAAATTTTTTTTTTAATTTCTACTTTTTGGTTTTAATTTAAAAAATAAATTTTACTGAAAAAATATTTAAAAAAATTTTTCTTAATTTTTTTTTTTAATTTCTGACAGAATTTTTTTCTTAATAATTTTTTATAAAATTCTAAAGAATTGTAATGTGTGATATCTGTTAATTTCATTATCATGAAAAAATATAAAAATAAATTTATCCACTAATCATATTTTAGAATAAAAATAAAAACCTACTTGCGATAGTCTTCTTTTTGTTGATCCAATTTCTTCTGATAGTCCTGATACTCTTGACTGATCTTAGCCTGATCTTCATTGGACACAGTTCTGGTTTGATCAAGCTGGATTTGTCCAGGTGGATGGAGAGACGTCGTCAAGAAATGCATGACGTCGTGATCATCAGCAAGTCCTCCAGTGGCTGCTGATACTCCGAAATAAGCTCCCTTGGGCAAGAAAATGTTTTCTACCCGGAAACACAGCTCGAATTCATCTGGACTGCTTGTCATACCGTTGTGGAAGAGCAGCTAAATTTTAAAGATAATAATAATATTAATATTCGTTTTATAAAATTAATATTTTCAAAGTTATGATCTTTTTTTTTTAGTGACTAGATAATGATTACTACTTAGGTCACTATATCTCCTAAAATATTGAAAGTAGCTCCATAGTGTAATCACATTTTTTTTAGAAAATTTCTTAAGCTATAATTTTACTTTCTTATCATTTTTACCTAAAATCAATATTTAAAGTGTTATAGTAATTTTTTATGAGTCACTAGATAATAGTTTTTCATTTTTCATTACATTAGTATTTTATTAAATACTATATCTCCTAAAATATTCAACATAGCTTCAAAGTATACAAACATTTTTTGTAGCAAATTTTTTAAGCTACAATTTTGGTATCTTATAAATTTTTGATAAAATTAATATTTCAAGAGTTATAGCTATTTTTAGGATGACTAGTTGATAATTTAGTATTAAATTTAATAATTATTTTTTTTTAATAAAAAAAAAAACAATAATAATAATAATAATAATAATAATAATAATAATAATAATAATAATAATAATAATAATAATAATAATAATAATAAGAAATAACCTGATTAAGCAAAAAAAATTTTGCCATAATTTTTTTTCATATTAGTATGAATTATTATTATTATTATTATTATTATTATTATTATTATTATTATTATTATTATTATTATTATTATTATTATTATTATTATTATTATTAAATAATTTAGCAGTTATACATACCGTTAAAGTGTTTTGATAGTACTCAATTTTAGCTTGAGTTGGGAACAATTTATTACGGAAATCTCTCAGACAACCAGCAGACATTTGTGTTGTTCCATCACTAAATTCAAGTAGATAATTAGCATATATATATATATAATTACCAATAATAATATAAATATAAATAAATTTTTTTATAAACTCACTTGGCGTGATCAAAAACTTTGGTCCCATCGTTAACAATCGCCATAATATAAGGATTGTTGTGCTTATTATCATTATCAAAGGAATCGAAGAATATTCCAAGACCATTCCACATGTCGGAACTACCAAATACAGGACCATCGAAGCTTCCTGGTTGAGTGGTGTACCAGAAAGCTAGACCATCAGCTCCGATTCTTCCTCGCCCATTTATGTTGAATTTCAATTCTACTTCCCACCAATCGAAGTCTACCGTCTGCTTGGTCCATATTGCTCCTATTTTTTTAAATTATTAATTAATTAATTAATTAATTAAAATTTTTGATTAAAAACATTTTTTTTTAATCAAATAATTTTTTACTCATTGAATTTTTATTATTTTTAGCAAGTCAAATATAATTTTTCAATGATTAAAAAGCAAACACAAAATTATCAATTAAAATGTAGAGTTACTCATCTTTAAAAAATTTTAATTATTAATTGAGTTTACATAATATTTAATTGCTCGGTTAAATATTTTATTTTCACACTTATTAATTTTATTATCACTGTATATTAAATTAAGATATTTTATTAATTAATTTTTGACCCTGAAATTTATTTTTCGGTTTTATTTTTAGCAAAAAAAAAAAATATTTTAAATGAATTTTCATTTTTAACAATTATTCATTTTTTTTCTACAGTTATTTATTAATTTAAAAAAATTGTTTCAAGTCTTTAGAATAATATAAACTTTAAAAACTTTCCAGTTTTAATTTTTCTTGACAAATTTACAAGCTAAAATTTGATTAAAAATTATGTAATAATTTTTTTGTATTTATTGAATATTTCAATGACAATTTTTACATAATTTCAATCAAAGTGAATAATTTTTTTATAATTTTTTAAATAAATACATTATGAAAAGAAAAATTTATTTAAAAAATTTAACAGACATTTAAAAATATTAGAAAATTATAAGTGCAAATTTAAAAAAATATTTTTATTAAAATAATTGTAAAATGATTAATTATAAAAATAAAATTAATTTTTATACTTAATTTTTTTTTCAAAGAAAAATTAAAAAATTACCAAGTGTCTGCTAATTTCAGTGTAAAAAAAAATAACGGAGTAAGTAAATCAGACAAATAATTTTTCTCTGTCCAAATTTAATGAAAATTAAGTTAGCTGACGTAAAAATTTTTAGAATTTTTTTTTTTGAAAAATTATTATAGAAAAGTCAAAAAAAAATTCATTTATAAAAAACTTGAGACACTGTAAGTGGAATTTTTAAAAAATATTTTTTATTTCTAATTTAATAATTTAAAAAAAAATTTTAAACTCAAAAACATCGGCTAACTTTAGTATCATCAAAATTTTAAACTTCCGCTCCTTAATTAATAAACCAAAATATATATTTAGATTATACCTTTTTGACTCCTGAGTGACGGCGCTAACCTGACTTTTTCCGAGCTGGCAATCACATCTGTAAAAAAAATAAGTCAGAATTTTCCAAAAACCAATCTGAAAATTTGAAGCCATAAATTTTGCAAACTCGTTAAAATTTCACCCCGAAAAAAATTTTTTTTTCAATAAAAAAAAAAACAACTCCCAAGAAAACAAACCGCAACATACGGTACGAAAAAACCGAAAATTATTACTTAAAACTGCGGCTAAAAAATTGGAAAAATCCAGCCGGAGAGTTTGACAAAAAAAGGTGGATTTTTTTTCCCAAAAAATCTGAAGAAGTTTACGTGGAATAATTAATTAAATCCACAGTGTAAAAAATAATTTTGGTTATGTAGAAAATGATTAAAAATTACTTACTGCCTCCGTAATTCCAGAACGGTACACTTCCGTCTTTTTGTGCTAAATAAGGCGGCTTGAAAGAGTACTTGTACTCGAATTTTTTATGCACATCACTGGCATTTAAATAGTTAACAATAATTAATAAATAAAACAACACTGGCCACCTCACCTCCGCAGCCATCTTCATTTTTGATGTCTATTAAATACCTATACCTATATATATATTTGTGTTTCTATACCCAGAGTCCCTTAAATACAACAACACAATATATTCCACACATAAGTAAACATGTATGTGTTTAACCGCAGGTACACTCACCAAAAACTTTCAAAATACAATTGTACAAGTGCAAGGTTTACGAAAAATCACCGCCTGCGTAACATGTTCCCTTCCTATTGGTCTCTCTAATATTTCCTGCGCTCCCATTGGTCCCTCGATTCTGACGTGTCTTTGCTCCGCGCAAGAGCGCCATCTTGTCGCGAAAACTGCTAAAATACTTTTAAGTGATTTGATCCCTAAAAATTGAGATTTATTTTTTTTTTTGCGGCTAAAAGTTTATTTTATTTTATAAAACTCGGTTGATTTTATCGAAAATACACGTCTGGCTTTTTTTTTTAGTTGTGTCATCTCCACGTGTTCTCGCGAGCGCAGCGCCTCGGTAGGGTAAAACAGTCAGGAGTTTATTGACGTTTGAAAATATCTGTCAGCTAAAGCGAGCTTAAAGTGCGCTAGTATTTTTTATGCAAGTAATTTATGTTGATATTGATATTTATGTTTACTACAAGGGCAAGGACGGTTGACACTATACTGATGCCAGACGTTAATTTAGTTCGCGAAATTAGTGCGCTGTGAAATTTTGAGGATAATGGCAACGCTTATTGATAATTATGAGCAGCAGTACGCGGTTCTTACTGCAGATATTACGGCTAAAATTGGCAGAATTAATGTCGTTAGTGGAGGTAAGTTTTTTTTTTTGGTTATTTTGGGGCTTCGGGGGCTTGATACAGAGTTTTGGGTTTTTTTATGTTAAAGGGTGAAAAAGTTTGGGAATTTTTGGGCTTGAGGAGGGGTTTTGTTTATTCAGTTTTTTTTTCAGGTGAAAAAAGGGCCTTTGTTCAGGATGTCGATCGACAATTGGAAGAGGCACAGGAATTGGTGAGCTCTAGCTTATCGGCTGTTTTTTTGCCGGGAATTTTTGAATTGGCTTTATTAATTTTTTTTTTAATTTTGCAAGTTTGATTAATAAATTAAAATTTTTTAAATTACACTGATAGAAGGATTTCTTTCGGAGTAAGAAATTGATTTATTAAAATTTCAAGTGATTTTTTAGAGAATAAAAATATATTTCTTAATAATTAAAAACGCTTATTAAAATAAAAGAAATGACTTGTTTAAATTTAAGAAATATTTTTAATATTAACAAAGCGTTGTTAGATGGAAACAAATATTTCTTACCACCAAAAAAATATTTCTTTATAGTTAAGAAAGAAGTAATTCAAAGTGTTGGTTTACGTCTTCGGTTAAAAAAAAAATATGATGAATATGTACGTTTAATTTTTTTCAGAAAATCAATCATTTATTTATACTAATCTGATTATGTTGATCGAAATATTTTTATAGTTTACATTATGCAATTTCCATAATACTCATTACTGTTAACATTTTACTGCTTATTATTTTTATTACACTTGACGCACAAAATTAATATTACACTAAATTTAGCCGACGTTTTTAATTTTTTTTTTCATTTATTAAATTAGAACAAAAAAATATTTTTAAAAAATTCCAAATATGGTTTTTGAAGTTTTTTACAAATGAAATTTTTTTTATTTTTCTGTAATAATTATTAATTATTAAAAAATAATTGTTTAATATTAAAAATTGTTTCTTGACTAGAAAGAAATAATTTATTAACTGTTAAGAAATCATTTCTTAAATAATAAGAAATATTTCTTAAATACAAAGAAATCTTCTTAAATGCTAAGAAATCCTTCTATCAGTGTATTATTAAATTATTCAAATTTTATTAATTTATTTAAATTATTTTTAATTTTATTTAAATTTTCTTAATTCTTAAAAATATTTTTCAAAGTCAATATTTTAGTAAATAAAAAAATAATTTAAAAATTTTTTTAACAATATGTTTATCGTATTTTTAAAGTAAGTGAAAATTTTTTTATTTATTTAAAATTAATAATCTGGCGTATTTTTTCTATATAAATATAATTTTTAATACTGAATTTAAAAGACATTTACAAATTTTTTTAGAAGTTTTAGACAGTTAATAAATTTTCTAGAAACTATTAAGTTTTTAAAAATATTAAATAAGGTCTTCTAAAAATTGAAAAAAAAAAAAAAAAAAAATTAATTAATTTAAATATACTAGAATTGGGAAATTTTTTTGACTAAAGACTATAATAAGTTATTATAAATCGACTATTATTTATAACAGTTTACTTTTTTCCGTGTGTAGTTATAAAATTTTAAAACTTTGTTTTTTATAATAATTGATTGGTTAAAAAAATTTTAAGAATTGTAAAATCTCCACTAGGGTATGCCAAAATATTTATTTTCGTGGGGGACCTTTTAAAATTGGAATTTTGAGTTCTGCTTTTAACAGAAGCTGTATTTGGGTATTTTTTTAGAGATATTTTGGGAAGAGACAATTTATTTAATTTTTATAGAATTTTTTAAAAGGAGCTTTGTTTGGGAATTTTCGCTGAAATTTCAAAATTCGACTGAAAGTGTTCAATTGAAGCTTCTGTTAAAAATTCTATAAAAATCAAATAAATCGCCTCTTCCTAAAATATCTCAGGAAATGCCCCAATACAGCTCCTGTTAAAAGTAGAACTCAAAATTCCAATTTTAAAAGGTCCTTTACGGAAATTGAATTTTGGCACACTCTAATGTCTACTAATTTTAGTCTCATATATAATTTTTTATTAATTTTTTTTGGATAAAAAATCTAAAAAATTTTCTTTTTGTTGTAAATTTTTTTTCTAATTTATTCAACAGACTTGCAAAATATTTCTAATTTGTTTTTTTTATAATTATAATTGTCAAAATTTGAGAATTTATTTAATAACAAGTTAGAAAAAAATGGCTTTAAAAAAAACTGAATTTCCAGTTGGAACAAATGGAACTGGAAGTCCGCGGAACAGGCGGAACTCAACGAGACCGTCTGCGCAGCCGCGTAGAAAGTCACCGCGCAGAACTGAAACGACTAACCCAAGAATTTAAATTATCCCGAAAGCCCAAGGAGGAAATCGTAGACTTGAACGTCCTCGACGACTGGGACAATGAAGTCGTCACCGAGGACCAAAAATCCCGGCTTCTCGACACTTCGGAGCGCATCGATCGCACCGGAAGAACTCTGCAAAATGGCTACCGCATGATTCTTGAAACTGAAGACATTGGCGCGCAGGTTCTCAAGGATTTGAGCGAACAAAGAGAAACTATTCAACGAGGCCGATCTCGTGCAAGTTTTTAATTTTTTAAATTAATTAAATTGATAAAATATAAAAAAATATTTTATAAATAATTTTTTTTTTTTTTATAGTTGAGAGAAACAGACGCAGAAATAGGAAGAGGATCAAGAATTTTATCAGGAATGATATTTCGTGCGTTGCAACAAAGATTCATTCTCGCTGCCGTATTTTTAGTATTAATTATTGTCGCATGCTTTGTTATTTATTTTAGTTTCACCTCAAGAAGTTAATTTATTTAATTGTTAATGTTATATTTATTTATTACATCTTTATTATTTTAAGTATTTAATTATTTTAATTACAATTTTTTAATTTTAAATCACAAGTTTAATTTTTTCCATCTCTAGTTTTGAATTTTTAAATTTATTATTAATTATTAATTATTAATTATTAATTAATAATTAATTACGCGTAAGATAAACCTCAAAGTTTTTTTTTTTATGGCACTTAAAAAAATTTATTATTATTTTTAGATTGAAAAATGTTAACGATTGTGATATCACAGCCAAAAATTTAAATTTAAAATACATTTTTTTATCTATTAAAATTATTAAAAAAATTTTATTCTTAAATGTGAAAATTTTTCTATTTTTAAATTAACAAGTTCTTTAATGAACTTTATTGCAGAGGTTCATCTTACCCGATTTTTAATGAGTTCATTTAAAAGATCAAAAAGTAGGTCCGAGTAAACTAGGTCGCGATCGATAGGACATAAAAAAAAAAAAAAAAAAAAAAAAAAAAAAAGATAATACCAAAGCGCCTCTGAAAGTGCCGAGTTAAATAAATATAAATCTACATGAACTATTAATATGAATATGTATATGTATAAATATATTTATTGTCGTTGTTAAAACTTATAATTTGCAATTATATACTGAAAAGTATTTTTTTCGGAACAAATAGCATTTATTGTGAAAATTATAAATGAATTGTTTGTAAATAAATAATGAATATCAAATTAATACATAACATTTATTTCAAAATTTATTTATTTTATTTTATAATAGTAATAGTAAAATAATAAATATTTTTTTTTTTTGGTAGCATTTTATTTTAAGTCTAATAATTTTATTGCTTTTTTAGTTACTAATGTTTATTGTTTATTGATTATTTTATTTATTACTAATGTGTGATCACTAGAGCTTTTAAAATTTGCTGTGTTGAAAGAAGAGTAAAAAGTTATTGTAGATCATTAAATTTGATTTGGTAATGATCATATGTGATCATATGTCAATCATATATGATCATATGAAAATCATATATGATCATATGTGAGTTATTTGTAATTATATATGATCCTTACTCACCATATATGGCTAATGACTATATATGGTTATATGAACCATAAATGATCATATAAACCATATATGGTCATATGGAGCATATATGATCATATATAAACCATATATGATCAAATATAAACCATATATGATCATGTAAACCATATATGATCATATAAACCATATATGATCATATAAACTATATATGATCATATAAACCATATATAATCACATGTAAACCACATATGACGATATGTGAAACATAAGTGATCATGTGTAGTCCTTAGATGATCATATGTGATTATATATGATCATATGAATTACATATAGCTATATATGCCATTTATCACAATATATAAACCATATATGATCACATAAAAATCATATATGATCATATGAACCATATATGATCATATGTAAACAATATATGATGACATGAAAATCATATATGATCATATGGGAATTATATATGGGAATATATGTGGATCATATGTGATCCTTATTTACCATATATGAGTAATGACTATATACGGTCATATGAACCATATGCGATGTATATATGACTATATGTTAATTGTATGTTACTGTATCACCTATATATAACAATTTTGAATCATATGTAGCTTTATGTGAACCGTATATGACCTTACATCCGAATAACAGTTAATTAAATTGGATGATATACAATTTTTTTTTGTCTTTACTTCAACGAAGCAAACTTTCCAGCTCTAGGGTAATAACTGTTTATGTTTATGTTTATTACTATCAACATTTTTGAGTTTCATTATTATTATTATTGTTATTATTATTATTATTATTATTATTATTATTATTATTATTATTATTATTATTATTATTATTATTATTATTATTATTATTACAATAGCAGCAAGTGTTTATTTTTAATAATAAAATGGTGAAAAAAATTAATAATTTTTCGAGGCAAGATTTATTCAGCGATAGGTTTTTACTTCTGCGGTACTAATTTTAATATTATTATTTTTATTAATTATAATAACAATTAATGATTAGAAGAAAGTTAATTATTTAATAATATTAATAATTTATTGAAATCAGTCTAAATTTTGATAGAGATCCTCAATTTGAGGTTTAAAATACGCCTTAAGTTGAGGGCGTTTAGTTTTTAGTGTCGGTGTTAGCAGGCCATTTTGGATCGAAAAAGGGTCAGGGTGGAGGTAAATATCCTTAACTTGCTCGAAAGACTTTAAACCGGCCTCTCGACCCCACGTGAGCATATCCTCGTGAATTAACTTCTTGACGTCCGGATTTGCACAAAGGACACTTAGAGTACCGGGTATCTTGTTCTCCAGGGCCCAGCATTTTACGACGTCTACGTCGGGTACCACTATTGCAACGACACATGATTTTAGTGATTCACCGTGGACGAATACTTGATGCACATATTGACTTCTTATATAAATATTTTCTATTTTTTCCGGGACTATGTATTCTCCTTGGGACAGCTTAAAGATATGTTTTTTACGGTCTATTATTTTTAGGCAGCCATTCTGGAAAAAAAAAATTTTTTATCAATATTTATTAAATACAAAATTCTAGAATTCAATTTTTTGTATGCTTATATTTTTCTACATAACTATACATTTATTAGAATTATTATAAAATTGTTAAAAATTTTCTAGAAGTTCTAGACAATTAATAAATTTTCTAGAAATTCTAGACAATTTATAAATTTTCTAGAAACTATTAAGTTTTTAAATATATTATATAAGGTCTCAAAAATTGAAAAAAAAAATTTATAAATAATTTTAATATACTAGAATCAGTAAATTTTCTTAATTAAAGACTCTGAAGCATTCTAGAACCCTAAAAAACCTCGTAAATCATCTGAAAATTATAAGAATTCTTCAAAATTTTAGAAAATTAATTTCTAGAATCTTTCTTAATCATCTACGTAATTTTGAATTTTTCTAGAAGATTAAAACCTTGCCGAAAAATACTCCAGAACTCTAAATTTTTTAAACCACTGAAAATTCTAATTTTCATGATTTTTTAAAAATTTCTTCAACTCTAAATCTTACAAAAAATAAAAATTAAAAATTTTCAAACTTTCTAGAACTTTAATATTTCCTAAATTCTAAAAAATTTTTCCAGTATATAATTTTTATTTATAAAATATTAGCTCTTTTTTTTTTTTTTTAAATAAATGACTTGTAGAATAAAATTTTAAATAAATAAAAATAAAAATCTTTACCGGAAGCCACATTCCAATATCACCAGTATGATGCCAGCCCTGCTGATCAATAACCTCCGCGGTTTTTTCAGGATTTTTATAGTAGCCATAAAAAACATTAGTGCCTTTAACACAGACCTCCCCCTGGTTATTAGCCGCCCAATACTCCATTTCAGGTACATCCACTAGCTTAACACAGCAGCAAGCGACGGGAGGTCCCACGTGCTCTGGTATGTAGTCACCCTGCAATAAATAGCAAAAAATAATATCCGCGATAAATATGAGCAATCAATCACTCGAAAGAAAAAAAATAAACATTGCAAATTCTAACAAATCACCTGACAAAATCCGACGAACAAACATTCGCGTGATACAAATTATATTTATTTTTATTTACGCTTTGGCTATTTTTGACTATCACGCTTCTCTAGTCTATATTTATAACTCTATATTATGAATTTAAATAGATTACGATCTGTGAATAGTTTAATATCAAAACGTTATTAAATGCCGGACTTAAACTATTCCGGATTGCTTATTTTATAAACAGACTGATAGTCAATAAATGTACTTGCAGTTAAGTATAAATTGCTATTATTTTTACTGCCTCTCATATTTCCATTATCTCAAAATGCTCCGCCAAAATAAACAAAATATTACGAGGCTTTAAGCTTTTATTTGTTTATCCTTTAAATTATCGACCATAGCTCTTGAAACTCAATTGAATTTGTATTTCGACCTTGCAGTTTATTTCAAAGATTTAAAATAATGATAAAGTTACCCTAAAAAAAAAAAAAAATTAACTTAAATCAAGAAAAAAATTCATGAACCAAAAAAATAATTTTGAAGAGTTTAATTGTCTTGAATCGAGACGAAAAATTATTGAATCAAGTAAAATTTACTTTAGCAAAGAAAAATTTCTTAGTTTAAGAATTTTTTTACTTAAATCAATACGATTGTTCATCATAAGTATTATCTTGATTTTTTGTGTGGAAAAAAAAATTTACTTCACTCAAGAAAAATATTTTTCAACTAAAAAAACTCGTAGGAAGAAAGCCGATTTTATTGGCTTAAGAATTTTATTATTGCTGATGACACTTGTCATTTTTTTTTTTTCAGTTAGTTGTAAGTTTTCATTCTTTACATCAGAAGACCGTCTTTGCGTGTAATTATTATTGTAACGCATAAATAAATACAATTTTTATTAGAACAAAATCCAATGTAATTAATAACTGCTGGGTGTAGAGATTTATCCAACGAACGAATGTAGTTGAAGATTTTTATTTACTAGATACCCTAAAAGTGTCTGTCGTTGATAATTTATTCATAAAATATTCAAGATATTAAACAATAACTAGTTTTTTATAATTGGAAAATTGTTTATTAAATAAAATGATCCTGATGTCATCACAGAAAAATTATTTTTATATAAAAAAAATAATCTGCGGTGTATGATTGAAGCTTCATGTAATCTCTAATATTTGTACACAAAAATTTTTGTAAATGAAAAAATGTATTTAATTTTATAATCTGGATTTTATATGAGCGTTGTAGAAATTCACTGGTTAATAATTAAAAAATGTAAAGATAAATTTTTGAAGTGAGTAAAATCGTATTCTGATTGAAAAAATGGAGTATCCTTACAAGAAGTCGGTATTATCTTGAATTAATTTTCTCAAACCAAGAAATAAAAATACTTGAGTTAAATAAACATGTACCTCATAAGAAAACAATAAAATTCTCGAAGAATTAAATTTTAAGATAGATATTTTTTGATTTTTATCCAAGAGTTATAATTCATATATTTAAATTTAATGTTTTCTTTAATTAAGACATTTAAATTAAAAATTTATTGAAGCAAGTCTAAAATTTAGAAGAAAAATATTTATTATTTAATTTGACGGACGAAAAATTGAAATAAAATTATTATAATATTAATATTATATAAAATGTATTAAACTAATGCAATAAAAAGCTAAAAGCATCGATTTGAGATAGGATGAATAGAAGAAAAATTTCCACTTGAACCAAATTATTGTTTACTGTGCGTAGCTTCAAAAACTAAATGACATAATAATTACTTAATGTCATTAAATTAATTATCATTTTATTGTCCAATATTTATTTATTTTCTCAAACTAAAAAATTAATTAATTATCCCTCGCGTCATTTATTCCCGAATTAAATAACAGAGAAGCTTACGCCGCTGCTAACCTCACTTTCTCAGCGGATTAAAAATAGCCCCTAATTCGAAACAAGCAACAGCTTCATTGAATCCGTTTATAGCTTGAGGTAAGTTCATTCACTGAATTGCTCAAGTATGAATTGGTGGTCTCTAGACCGCGCGACTGACAAGTTACGAGGCCACTAAATCTCGAGGTGATCAAGTTGCGTAAAAGCTCCTTCGGCCATCTTGAATATTTAAAGTCTTAGTTTGTTCTAATCCGTGTTCTTTGTCGCCTATCATACTTTATGTATTTAATTGATAAATAATTTTAGGTGTTACCTGAATGGTAAGAGTGATCGGAGCGCAACACTCAGTTTGTCCATAACCTTCGACAATGAGACAGCCTAGAGCACAGCGTGCAAAAGTTAGGACGTTACCCGCCAGAGGCGCTGACCCGACGACTATTAATCTTAATCTACCGCCCATCGACTCTTGGATTTTCTTAAACACTAATTTGTCCCAGAAACTGTTGCTTCGGATTATACACTTCTTTATTTCGGCTTCTTTTGAGCTTATGCCCATGTTGAAAATCATCCTTTTGAAAAATGATGATTGCAGTTCTGCTTGGACCTGTTCAATTAAAGAATTTAAGTTCTCATTAATTGTCTAGAAAAATTTCTCGGCATTTTTTTTTTAATTAGAGATCATTTTGGTCGTTTTAAATTATTTTTTAATGTTCTAGAATGTTTTTGATGTTGGAAAAAATTTTTTACATCCGTTTTAAATGTCAAGAATTTAGATTATTATTAAAAATTAGGATTAGAAGGTCAATAAAATTTTTTGAACTGTCTAGAATCCAAAAAAGTTCAATTTTTTTAAGTTTTGGTCTTCTTTTTTTAATTTTTGACTTTTTTCCCAATTTTCTGGATCTAGAGAATTATTTTGAACTAATCATTTCATTTAGAATTTTTTTTTTAATCGTCTAGAATTTAGATGGGTCATTCCATGTTAAATCGACAAATAATTGGAATTGACCCCTTTCGATTTGGACAAATTTTGGTCAGAAATTTTCGTTTATCATATAACAAAGTTCTGCCAAAGGAAAAAAGGAAAAAAAAATTTTTTCAAATTTTTTTCGATCAAAGTTTTATAGATTGTTTTAGAAAATTTTGGATTTTGAGGAATATAGATAATTATAGAAAGTTTTTGAAATTTTCAAAATCATATAGTTCCAAATTTTTGAACATTTAACAACTGACTTAATTTATTGTTTCAAAAAAATTTTCTAGAATTTTTTTTCAGCTCAAGAATTTCGACAAATAATTCATAATTTTTTTCTAAAGTCCTGGAAATTTTTATTTAATTGTCTAATAGTTTTAAAATATCTTTCAAAATTCTATTACTTCCAAAAATTATTAAAAAAAGAAATCAAAGCACTTTTAAGTCTCTAGAAAATTCAAATTTTCTAGAAACAAACTAAAATTTTGAGCCCTGAAAATTAATAAACTTTCCAGATTTCATTGACACACGCATAAAAATGATTTTGTTGAAATAACAAAAGACGGGATAAATGAAAAATATGTTGTGGTAACAAATGAGTATAGTTATAGCAACAAATCCATATTAGTTGCATTAACAAAATGTTTCAAGTTGTACTAACAAACCAGTTTGTTCAATCACAAAATCAATTTGTTTCACTAATAAAATCATTTTGTTGCTGTCACAAAATGACTTTGTTGCTGTAACAAAGTGATTTTATTACAGTAACAAAACTAATTTGTTGCCAAAATATTTTCCAAATCCTCAAAAGCTTATCACCAAAATGATTGCGTATAATGATACTCAATGGGTTATTTCAACAAATTCTCATTGTTATTCTTACAAATTCTCTTCATTACCACAACAAATTTTCTTTGTTACTCTAACAAATTTCCTTTATTACTTTAATAGAACAATTTTGCTGCTTCAACAAAAAAATTTGTTATACCAACCATAAGATTTTGTCGAATCAACTAAAAGATTTTGCCATACTAACAAAACTATTTTGTTGTTATAACATATCAATAACTAGTTATATCCCAAATTTTGTTATTTTAACATATGATTTGTTATCCCTATGTTAACAAATTCATTTGTTACCACAAAATATCTTAGATTATCTTAATAAAATTTTTTTCTGCGTGTAGTATACATTGACAAACGTTGCTGTCTTCGTCAAGTGCTGATCTGGTTATGGCCATATTAGGCTATATATGAAAATAAAACTGTCTTGTCAAACTAAAATGACATATCTTGAGATACGCTATCTTGTCGTAACAAAGCCATAAATGTTTTTCTAACCTCACTTAATCATACATCGTCCTTACAATTTGATTACTTCAATTCATTACGTCAATATCATTGCACTGTAAAAAATTTTTCATTTAATAACTTAACTCTCTTGTAAAGAGATAATTATGTGGGCATATATGACCATATCAGGCTTAATATATGGATATCTAATCATATCGGGCATGTATTAGCATTAGGGTGTGCCAAAATGTAACTTCCGTGGAGAACTTTTTAAAATTTGGATTTTTGAGTTCCGCTTTTAACAGGAGCTGTGCTTGGGCATTTCCTGAGATATTTTGGGTGAGAGAATTAATTTGATTTTCATCAAATTATTAACAGGAGCTTTAATTCGGCAATGATGAGATTATCTTAACAAAATGTTTTTTCTGCGTGCAGAAAAAACATTTGCTCTGTGTCCGCGAATTCTAATTATAAATGACAGATCTAAAAGGTCACGTTTGTTGTTTTTGGCAACAGCAATGATAATAATAATTATTAATTAAATAAAACAATGTACACCTTGTCGTAAAGCCGATTGAGCAGCCTAGGAACCGCAGGCATAACAGTGGGTCTTAGAGCTTTCATGTCTTCTGGAAGCTGCTTGATATCCCCGCTGTAGAATCCAACAGATCCACCAACAATGTACATCCCGTTTTCACAGCACCTCTCCAGCATGTGCGCGAGTGGCAGAAAGCTGATCATAACATCCTTCGAAGTAGGCCTGTGATCGCCAAGTTGGAGCAAAACTGCGCAGACACCCGCCATAACATTTTGATGACTCAACATCACACCTTTGGGGTGTCCTGTGGTGCCAGATGTGTAGCAAATTGTGCATAAATCGGTTGGCTTCGGCGGAATCTCCGGGTAGTTTTTCTGCGCTCCTGTTCGCTCAACATCTTCAAAGCGCAGTAGCTCCACTCCGCGGTTCTTTGCCCGCTGAATCGTCGCTGGACGTGTTTCTTTTACTACTACAAGTTTCCTCAGGCATCTAGAAGTAAATTTTACAAGCAATTTATCTCAATAAATGTAAACAAATAGTTTTATTATTTTTTCTCCTGACCTGGGAGCTTTGTCGAGCAGCAGATTGCACTTCTTATCATCCTCGCAAATGACTAGACTAATTTCCGCTTGGTTGATGATATAGGCACAGGCGTCAGGTCCAAGTGTGTCATACAGGGGCACCACCACCAGGGAGTACGTGTAACACGCCTGTTCGGTGAGGATCCATTCTGGACTGTTTTGGCTGTACAGCCCGACGAGGGTTTGAGGTCCAGGAGTCAACCCGTAGGCCAGGAGTCCGGAGCCAAGATTTTTTGCCCGAAGTAACGTCTCGTTGTAGTTCAGCCACTGGTAAGGCTTGTTTGGTCCGTCCCTCCATCCAAGGCACTGTCCGTTATCTAAATTCAAGAAAATTCAGTCGATTTTTGATAAATTCTCTTCACAAAAATTATTTTCAAATTTTGTGTGAATTTTAAAAATTAGTTAAATCGAGTTCATTTTTTCAATTAAAGAGATTGAGTTTTGGAGAAATTTGAAGAAAGATTTTTGAAAAAAAAATTTTTGAAAAAAAATTGAAATTTTTTTTTTTTTTTCAAATTTCTTGAAAAATTAATTTCTTTGATTAAAAAAATAAAGATTTTTGAGAAAAAATTTTTTTTTCATTGAAGAAATGAATAAAAATCGAAAAATTCCTCATAATGGTGATTTTTGCAAAAACAAAGAATTTAAAGCTTCGGGGCAATTTGAAGCTTCGGGGCATTATGAAAAAAAAATCTTAGCGCTTTGAATTTTTCAGGGATTTTAGGGGACACTTGGAGGTTGAAAAATTCTTTGTTCATCCATTTTATCCAAAGTTATACCAAGTTATCTAAATATCCTTAATTATGCGAATTTTTGTCGTTTTTTCAGTTAAAGTTTTCAATTAAAAAAAATTTTTTTTGACAAAAGCTATTCACGGTATCTCATAGAGAATATCGTGTAGTTTTTTAAACCGTCCTTCGATTTCCTATACGATCATTATTTCCAGAGTTATTGATTGTCAAAGTGAAAAAGTACTTTTTTGCTTTGACTGACGATAACTCCGCGGCAAATCATCGTACAGGCTTTTTGATTACGTCAAATTGAAGGGCATTAAATTTTCTAAAAAAGCTATTCAGCGAAACAATGGAAAAAAATTTTTTGAAGCCCGTAGATTTTTTTTAAGACGAGAAAAAATTTGGAAAATTTTTTTTTTGTAGTTTTCTTAGGATTTCTCCAGACCCGAACATGATAAAAAATTTTCATGGTCATATCTGAAAACTAGACACTTGGAGCTACAATTTGCTTTTTGTTTTTTTTCTATACGATTATTTTCCTCGGAGTTACAGATTTATTAAAGTGAAAATTTTTCAACTTTTACAATAATTCTTCCAAGCTAGAATCGAGCAGGTCTTCGTCTGTGGCTTGTACCACAATTTTTTATTTTATTTTGGAACGCTTAATGTGTTTCTTAATAAACACGGCAATAAATATTTCCGAGTTTATTTTTTATTCAAAATATAATGACTTAGTTATTTGGAAATCACGCAGATGCGGAAGGCACTTCAGGGCCACTGAATCTTAGCTGGTATGCCAACTTTTGCTAAAGCATCATTAATTTTTGTATCGTGCCATCCGCTACAAAATTTACCTCTTATCTTTTCTTACTTTGTACAAACTTTATAAGTTAATAATTAGTTACTTTTTTTTTTTTTATGAATTTTAATTATTTTTATTTTTACAAAAAGTGTCTAAGTACCAAAAAAATTATTATAAAAATAAATCAAATTTTTAAAAATTTTAAATTTGAAATTTTTTTAAGAATTTTTAACTAATTTAAAAAAAAAATAATTTTATTAGTAATGTTTAATATTTTTAAAAATTTTTAAAATAATTGTTAAAAATTTTTAAAATAATTTTTTAAAATTTTTAAAATAATTTTTTTTAATTTTTAAAAATTTGAAAAATAATTTTTAACAATTAAAAAATTAATTTTTTTTTTTTATTAATTAAATAAATTTCAAAGAATTGATTTTGCAAAAAGTAAATTTTTTGTAAAAAAAAAATTGATTAAATCGGTATCAAATATTATAATTGCTAAAAATTATATTTGGCTTTTGATCAATGACTTTGTTTTTCAATAAACTTTCAATGTATTAAATGTTGACGACAAGGTTACAAGGTGTTAAAAAAAAAAAATAAAAAAAAAGTTAATAAATCATCATAACACTGAAAATAGCTGACAGATAAATAAAAATATTTGTATTTATATTTCGATAAAAAAAATCTTAATAAAACTAATTATTCGGTTTGATTTTGTTTATTTTTCTAGTAAATGATTGATGACATCTAAAATTAATCAGTTGTATTTTTTAATTATAAATTAATACATAAATAAATAAATAAATAAATAAATAAAAATTTTCTAGTTCCTTATTTTTTGAAGAAGAAATATGATTCATTAAAAAAAAAAAAAAAGCTCACTAATTCAGAGTGTCTATTTTTAGGACACGGAAAAAAAAATAAATAATGATATTTATTTAGACCTTTATTACTTTCTAGTATTTTTAATTGATATTTTAATGATCTGTTTTAGAATTTAATGATTTGTTGCATTATTTTTATGGATAAAACTTAAAAAATTTTTAAAACAGACCAATAAATATTGATTTAATTACTAAAACTACTATATTACTATTCACAACTATGAATTTTATTTTTTTTATTTTTTTTTTTGGAAAAAATGGATAAATTCTCTGTCAGTTGAAATTTTTCAAAGAATGTCTCTTTAATGTTCGAAAATATCATCAATAAATTTTTTGTAATGCTAAAATTAATAAAATATTGATCTTGATATTTTTGGACATTGATTTTTGACCAAATTGTTGTATAAAAAAATTCTTATAATTTATTACCAATCTTTTTTCAAATTTTTCGATTTTTTGCACTTGTAAAAAAATGAATTTGATACAAAAAAGAATTTTGAATCATAAAAAAAATAATTTTGAAGAAATTGATGATTTTGAATCACGCAAAAATTGATCAAAATTTGTTCAATTTAAAAAATAATAATTTTTTTCTCAAATAAATTTTTGAACCAATTAAATTTTTTACTTCATCTAAAAATTGGAATAGCTCAAACATTTCTTTATTTAAAAAATAAAATTGATTTAATCTAAAAACATTTTAGTTAAAATTCAAAAATTTGAATTTTTCTTCTATTTAAGACCGAATTTTTTGACGTAAAATTCAACAAAATTGGTTTCTACGCGTAAAAATTTGAATCACGCCAAAGTTTCAAATTTTATTTATTTAAAATCAAATTATTAAACCTAAAAATTATATTTTTGGTTCAAAATTTTACTTTTGAACCATTTATATTTCTTTCTTCATCCAAAAATTGGAATAGCTCAAACATTTTTTATTTAAAAAAATAAAATTGATTTAATCTAAAAACATTTTAGTTAAAATTAAAAAATTTGAATTTTTCTTCTATTTAAAATCGAGTTTTTTTTGACATAAAAACCAACTAAATTTCTTTCGCGTAAAAATTTGAATCTCAGAAAAATTTCTAGTCCAAAATTTCAAATTAAATTTATTTAAAACGAAATTATTAGACATAAAAATAATTTCTTGATTAAAAAGTAGAATAACTAAATTCACACATCATGCAAAAGTCAGACCAAAAAAAAAAATAAAAAAACTTACTGGATTCTTTGGCTCCTTTGCGAAAGGAGTCGTATAGTGTGCGCACATCATCGTGTATGTAGCTGACGAATTTACCTTCCTTGCTGTCCTTGTAGAACTTAGACACGCGAATGTATTCAGCTCCCTGTTGGACAAAAAGCAATATTTGATAGATAATCAACCGATTGAGTCTTTAGGGATAACTTTTGAGTTACATAACAGCTCAACAGAAACTAATGATGCAAAGCCAAACAAAATTTCACACAACCAAACTCAAGACACACAATTGCAGCACAAAAACACAGTGCCAATTTTGGTGAAAGGCATTTGTGTAACAAAACTAACTATTGGTATGAGTAAAAACTAATCACAAAAAAATAAAAAACAATCCAAAAGACCTTTATCGTGTCTGATTGATCGTTGGTGTCAATCGGGACGCGAATTGTCGGCAGAACACCCCCGCAAACGGGCATTTTCACTTTTTAAACTTTTACTCGAGATTATTAAAGCTTTAAGTAAACGATAGTTTTTAATTTTTCCTTAAAGTTAAACTTTTGGACGCTTGGAAACTCAAAAAATCACAAGCATCTTCGACGGCGAAGAGCTAAACTGTGGAATTCCGTGAAAATTAAGACTTCAATCATGATTTTTAATCCAATAGTGATCAATGCTAAGTGTTAACTTGACTGTTAGGGATTGATAGATGTTATGCGTTGTGGTAACTCGTGACGAGCACGGTCACGACGTCAAATATGTTACTGCGTCGACGAAGATGCCACGGAGTTACTATTTAAAATTATAATTCTAACGTAATGTTCGATGCTCGAGATTGAGCGTCGTCAGATCAGGAGGAACAAGACAAGTTATATCGCAAGATTTAAATATAGTCCTAGAGGTAGAGGTAGAGGCTGAGTCGCTTGCGGATCAGACTGCCGTTGGACCCGAGCCAGTACGTTGATAAACACACTTTCTTGGGCTTGTTGCCGATCCATGGTTAATTGGTCATCGGTAGGAGATCCGGAATTACGGAAAGGATCCGAGGGGTCTAATTCATCGATTGATGATCTTTGATTCATTATTCAGTAGATATTTTTTTTTTTTTTTATTAATCGTTATTTGCACTTTAATAATTATTCAAAAATTGGAAAATTTATTTTTTATTGTAATTCAAATCTGACTAAATTTTTAAAAGACTTTTGCAAGGAATTTTATTCTATTCAAATATTTCTATCGTTATTTTTTTGCTTGTTTGTGAGAAATAAAATTTCAGAGTTTTTTTAATCAAATTGAACAAAACAGATCAATGTTTGACGCTGCATTACGTAAATACGATTTGTCTAGTGAAAATTTTCAAACTTTTTTTTTCTTCAAAAATGTAAAAAATTTAAAATTTTCTGTTGATCGGTTTCCATGTTATAAAAAAAATCGAAAATTCTGGTATTAATATTAAAGATATTTCCAAATTTTTTGGAAAAAGTTTTTTTCCACCCAGGAAATTTTTCCCTCCAATATTCTTGTGTGGAGAATTCCAAAATTTCGTCCCGAAATTAAAAAGTACAGTGGTTTTTAAAAAACTCGGTTTCTTCCTCAGCAAAATATCAAAATAAAAATATGGCCGATTTAACCTCATTTGACACAGATGCAAATGATGTGCTTGCAACACTGTCGATTTTTTTTATTACAATTAATAAATTAATAATTATTAATTTGTCAATTGTAATTAAATTATGAAAAATGCCGTGACTTGTAAATTATAAAAAATTAAAATTTTGCTTTATTAAATAATGAATTTTGTTAAATTGCACTGTACTTTTTTAAATATTGACATTTTTAAAAATATAAGCTCATCCTGATGTTACACCCATCAAGAGCTTTCATTTGAGTACCCACATGAATTTTTTAAATATGAGCTTATATCTTTAAAAATGTCAATAGTTCGCAAGATATTTATTAAATTTAACTGTTCTTTTTTTGACTATTAACGTTTTTAAAGATATAAGCTCATCCCGATGTTACACTCATCAAGAGCTTTCATTTAAGTACCCACATGCATTTTTATATATTTTTCATATATTCATATATATATATATATATATAATATATATAAATATATGAAAAATTGATGTGGGTACTCAAATGAAAAGTCTTGATGAGTGTAACATCAAAATGAGCTTATATCTTTAAAAATGTCAATAAAAAACTTTTTTTTTTTTTTTTTTTCAGTAAATGATAAAAAAATGAAGTAAAAAAATTTTTTTTTGATTATTTAAAGTGCATATAACTTTTTAAAGAAATTACTCATTCTGTAGCTCTTTAAAATTTAGTGAGTCACCCACCATGAGTCACAAACCATAAACCCTAAGATCAGGTATCAAATTAGCATAAAACAGAAACACGATGCAGTGATAAGGGGGTTTGCCGGAGGTAATACACAGTTTTTAAAAACGCACTATGGAATTACCATGAAATTCTATAAACAAGTGATTCCCAGATCTATCGCTCACCGGAAGTAGCCTCGATTGAGCATCAAGAGGCATCAGTGGTGTTTCGGGAATCGGTTTTGTTGCATAGTATGCTGCTACTCCAGTCAGTACTAAGGCACCTGCTCCACCGATGTACGGCAAATAACTGTCTAGAGAAGCCTGAAACACTTTTCGACAAACAGCATTAAGTATTATTATTATTATAAAATAATCTTATGGATTATCGCTAATCTATAAATAATCTAACTAACATATATATGCCACAAACTATAATATATTATTCCAAAATGGACTTACTTGTACGTCGCTTGTTCGATTGTTAGAATATTCCTTATTATCACTAATCCTAAAAGTACTTTTGTTATTAATATTATCAAAGAGTTAAAAAACGAAGGGAAGAGACGGAAGCTACGACATGTCACTGGATTTTGATTACAAAGACTGCAGGGATAACCGCACTGGTTGTATTGTTGGGGTGTCTACTGCGTCTGCGGTTCTGTGACGTCAGAAATCAATGATTGACCCTCCGGTTCATATCACCCCTAGTTGTGCACCCTACACTTTGAAATTAAGGATTTTAGAGGCTTGAGTCGGTCTTTATCGGCAGTCGGAAAGTGTGATAAAAATTCGCTACCTTATCGACAGAAGATAAACCTTAAATACGGAAGAAATAATTATTGTGGCATTAAATAATTTGATCTGCATTAAAACAAATTAATATAAAGATTTTTTTGTTTATTTATTTGAAAGAAAAATTTTGTTTTTGCAGAGTATTTACTGTATTAATTAAAGATTATTTTTAATCTGTTTTTATTCGCTAAAATTCCACTGACAACTCTGGAGTTTAAAACACTTACAATAATTCTCAAAGTAATGAAGAAGCACTTGGTCCATATATATAAAATGCGGAACTTGAACTTTGAACTTATGAAGATAAAGAGATCTTCAAGAAGCATCAGATGATAACCTAGTAGGTTATTGCGCGTTACAAAATAATATTTATGATTTTATTCGAAATAAAAATTAATCGGCCTGATTTAAATGTCCGAAATTAGCGAATTCAACAGTTTTGGCTTATCTGGCTTCACCGAAGTGTTCGATGAAAAGTGTGTCAGCAATGTGCTTGAAATATACAGAATTAAATAATGCTGTGAAGCGGGAAAGAAGAGGAGTTACGGTAATTATTACGTGAATTTATAGAATATTCGAGAAAAAAATTGGATAGCTTGGACTAGAACTCGAACCCAAAACCTTCCAATGAATTGTCGGCTACTCTACCATTTGAAGAATGCTTACATATTTTTGCACGCCTCGTAAGCGAAGCGTAGTGCTCTACTTTTGATACATCAAAAAAAGTAGTTTTCTCCAAACTGAAATTGATTTTCGTTACAGCGCACTGCATAGAATAATATCTCGCCTATAAAATTCAAACAGAAGTTGCGATATTTATGAAAATTCGTACCTCATAATTGATTTGTCAAAAAAACCTCGATAAATCTTCCGAGAAGTACAACAAGATAGCGAAACATGATTAATATACGCAGAAAAAAATTTTGTTGAGATAACCTAAGATATTTTGTGGTAACAAATGAATTTGTTAGCATGGCGATAACAAGTCATGTGTTGAAATAACAAAATTAAGGTTATAACAAGTTATTGATGTGTTATAATAACAAAACAGTTTCGTTACTAGGAGAGGAGGGGGTCAATTGAGCCAAAAAAAGTTTAGCAATTTTTTTATAATTAAATAAAAACTAAATATTAACTTTTTTTCTCTTAGAAAGGTAGTTTGTTAAGTCTACTATCATTATCAATTCATAAATTAGACAATAAATAATGAGAATTTTTTTAAATTATTAATTTACGCAAATGCGTCAAATGGCTCAATTTACCCCCGCTCGGGAGCAACTGAGCCACTGCTTGGGGTCAATTGAACCATCTATATTTTAAGTATGAAATCTAACTTTCAATAAATAATATATTAATTATTAATTCTTATTATTATTATTGCACATTTTCAATGAACAATTCACACTTTATATAATACTCAAAAAGTGTAAATTTTATTAAATAATTTCTTACCAGCTGAAAAAAAATTTTGCATACCTAAAAATACAAAAGTCTCAATTTTTCAAAATTTATTGATTGTAATGATTTCAAATTTTGATCATGTATGAGTTAGGCACATTAGAATTTAATTCTAAGAGGATAGAGCATTTTTTCAATTTTTTCGATTTTTTAAGTCGAGTGCCTCAATTGCCCCGTGGCTCAATTGACCCCCTTCTCCCCTATAGCAAAATCTTTTAGTTGATTCGACAAAATACTTTAGTTTGTAAAACAAATTTTTTTGTTGGAACAGAAAAATTATTGTATTGAAATAATACAGAGAATTTTTTGGAGTAACAAAGACAATTTGTTGAAGTAATAAATAGAATTTGTAAGGATAATGATGAGAATTTGTTGGAACAACAAATAAATTTGTTAAAGTAAATTTTATAAGAAGATATTTGAAAAGCAACAAATTAGTTTTTTTATTGCAACAAAATCACTTTTCAACAGCATCAAAGTCATTTTCCGATAGCAACAAAATGAATTTGTTAAAGCACAATTTGAAACATTTTGTTGATGCAACTAATGGATTTATTGCTACAAGTACACTAATTTGTTACCACAACATATTTTTCAATCATCCCGTCTTTTGATATTTCAACAAAATCGTTTTTATGCGTTTAGCGAAGTTGGAAAATTTGAAAACATATAATTATAATTCTGTATTGAACAATTCCTACAGAAGGAATTTACAAAAAAAATTGCTAGTCCTAAACTTTTTACAGGACAATTTTTCTTTTCTCAAAAGTTACTCGATATTTAATAGATCGACTATAAAAAAATAGACAAACTGAATACTGACTTAGTAAAATAATCCTCAAGCGGACCAAGTAAAAATCTGCTCCGGAACACTTCAAAGGCAACACTTTGCCGATAAGAAAAAATTCCACGGTCAATTGGTTTCTATTTAGAGGCAGCGTTAAATCTGGAATGATCGGAAGATCACTCAGTTCCTCTTAGTAGCCAGCTCTGGTACCAGCACAAAATACATCTTAATTCAACAAGTTTATTAACTAACATTCAATACCAATGGTAGTGACAGTGCATTGTTGGTTGGTAACAATCACCGGGCTCGTGGCTTTGTTCCTCTGGAGGTCCTGGCCCGTTTTTGACCAGCGTAGCTTCAGTGCAAAAGTCACGAAAGCTAACATCCAAGTGGACATTTCAGTGGCACAAATTCCTCCCTTGAGTTCGCGGTTTAACGTGTCATCGCGCTTTCGCAGTAAAAAATTCCGCGGGCCTGTTTCTAAATACATGCTAGAGCTTTACCACCGAAGACCTAGTGCAGACATAGTGCGAGCTCTTCAACCTCTGCATGTATCTGCGCCGGTCGACAATTTTCCACTTTTTCGGGGAAGAATTCTTGAGTTTCGGCTTCCGCCCTCGAATCCTGAAGAAAATCTCGAAGCTGCGGAATTATTGGGCACTGCAGGGATGATCTTAAGAGTGATGATGCTGAACAATCACATTGAGGACACACGGTAAGATTTAATGATGTCTGAACAAAATTTTTAACTTTTTGTTCGAAAACTCAAAGCTAACCAAAGTTACACTGAAAAAAAAAAGTTTTTTTTCCACCTAGGAAATTTTTCCAGTAAAGAAACTGGTATTCCTTTAAAATTCAATTCAGATTTAACTAAAAAAAAATTTAATTATTAATTACATCGTTGAAAAATCGAATTTATTATTTCGTAAATCCTGTTCAAGAAACTTTTTTCGTATCTAAGGATACATCCAAATTATGATATCAATTGCAATACAGCTAGGTAATTGTTCAATAAATTATAAATCAGTACAATTTTTCAATGATGTAAACCAACGAAAAATATTAGTTTTTTTATATTAAGAAATGTATATTGAATACAAAAAAACTTGGATATACATATTTTGTGTTCTGGGTGGAAAAAACTTTTTTTTGAGTGTATGCTTTGTATTAATACGCATATTTCAGTAATACCGTTAGTTATTAGGGGTATCAGGCTTATTGATCCCTGGACAAAATATCCCCAAAAAAATATCCCTGGACAAAATATCCCCGGACAAAATATCCCCGACAAGTTATCCTTCGGATTCGTTATAATTTTCGAAAGTTAAAAAAAAAAATTGTGTGTGTCAGCTCCGACGCACGACTGGAGTTTACTCCTTAAGTACGATTGCCAAAACAGACGCAAAAAAAGCTTATTTAACTGAAAAAAGATTGATACCGTATGAAAGGGTAAATTAACAAATTAATGAAAATAATATACATGTATTTGAATTTTTTCGGTTTGAGTAGCTACTCACATTCGGCTACAGAAAAAACACTATAAGATGTTTTGCCATCAGTAAGAGTGAGAGAAAGCATTATAAAGTATAGGCAAAGTAAGGGTACACTCTACCCACGATCTAGCTGCACTGCTCACGCCAAATTAGAAAGTTGCGCACGATAGGTTGCGCACGAAAAACGTAACGAGGTCATTCGTTCAGTAGATTTTACTCCTCACATTTTTCTCATACCGGGTGCCTTATATCAAAAAACCGATTCTTAAGGAGTAAACTCCAAAAAATTCAAGGGCACAGCATAGTTAAAAGCGTATGTGCTTGTCTAATATCGAATAAACACACACAAAAACAATGTTAAAAGGGCGCAACATGATTACAATATAGTTTTATTAACAAATTCTGTCTGTTTGGTATTAATTGTCGGGGATATTTTGTTCAGGGATCAATTATCATGAAATCGTTATTAGGATAGTCTGATAAAATTAGCTGATGATTAGATATAATTTTGCACTTTGAAGGTTTCGAGGATCACGAAAAGAAGAAACCTGGAGAGCATTCAACGTTACGGATGCAGTAAAGATGACATCAGGAAAATCACTAAGATTCTTGGTCCGCGGTCGAATTCGCGGGAGGAAGATCATGGAAAGCTACAGCCCGATTCTGGTGCTAAGTTACACGAAGCCGTCCAAGAACAGAAAGCGTCGATCGGTGGAAGAAGAAGACGAAGGTCCAGTGGTGTGGTCTGACAACAGACGTCGGCGGAGAAATCCCTGCAGAAGACGTCCCCTCTACGTAGATTTCGCGACGATCAACTACGATGAGTGGATCGTCGCTCCACCGGGGTACGACGCTTATCAGTGTGTGGGAAAGTGCCTGTTCCCCTTTGGGGATCATCTCAGCCCAACGAAACATGCGATTGTACAGGCTCTGGTGTCGGGAGCGGTTCAGGGTGTGGATGGCTCGAAACCTGTTGGACGTGTCTGCTGCGTTCCGACACGATTGGCGCCCACTAGTCTGCTTTATCTAGACGCCAGTGGAACGCTCACTTATCAGTATGGCTATGAGGATATGGTTGTCGTAGAATGCGGGTGCCGATGAACTAATTACCCTATCGAAAAAATCCATATGGAAAATCTGCCTGGATTCTCACATTGTATTTTCATCAGACAAAAAAAAATTTAAAATAATTATGAACTAATTGCTATTAATTAATTAATAATTGAAGTTGATTCTGAAAAACGGATTTTTGTTATTTTATATAATGAAAAAAACTGCTCGCGCCTGATGGACTTGAACCCGGTACCTTATGGTTGACAGTTTTCTACGCTACTTACTTGCCTAAGTCACGTTTTTACAAGGTCTATGTTTATTTCACTTATGTAAATTCACTATAGGAATCCATACTTCCAATGTGGATTTTCCACATAGAAATCTATAAACCCACACACTGATAAAAAAACTATCTTCATTCAAGAAAAATATTCTTGATCCAAGAAAATTATTTTAAAGAGAACTACTTGTCTTACTTCAAGAAATTCTTGTCTTGAATCCATGTTTCTTGGATTGAGAGGTCTAATCACTCCGATCGATAACATTTTTACTTGGTTCAAGACCATATTATCTTCGATCGATACAAGTGAATTCTTTATTCAAAAACGATTCTCTTCAATAAAGAATGATTTTATTTTATTTCAAGAATTATTGATTGTTGATTCAAGAACAAATTTTTTTATTTGTAATGTTGTAAGTTTAAGTCAGAAAAAAACTTTGAAGTAAAAAAATTTGTATTTCTCTATGTGCCGAAAAATATTTATTAGTGCAGAGAATAGCAAAAATACTAAAATTTATATGCTTAAAACAAGTAAAATAATATCTTAATTCAAGAGTCCCGCCATACTTGGAACAAGTCGGTAAAATCTTGAACCAATGTTACCGTCTGTCTTAATTCAAGAGAAAGAAATTCTTGGGTGAAGTTGTATATATCTTATTTGAAAACAACCAAGTTCCTTGATGCAAGAATTAATTTCTTACGTTTCTATGTGAATTCCCATATAAATTTATCTAGATTTTTTTGATAGGGTAATTTATTGATGGAAGGTCTATTAAGTCATTAAATAAAATGTAGGTAAAGTGACTTGATTAAATTTTTATATGATGAAATTTTATAAACTTTCGTAACACTTTACTAAATATTATAAAATTTTTTTCGAGAAATTTATTGAAAAATATTTGTAAAGGTAAAAAAAATTTTTTTTATGTCCTATTGGTATTAGCAATACAAAGTAGTATTATATACATCTCATGTTATCAAATAGATCGAAAAATTGTATAAAAACTATCGTGTTAAAACAATATATACTGCTTCCGATTGTATAACATCAAAGTAGCCTCGTTATTATTTCAATCAATAAACAATAAAATTATTGAGGAAGTAATAAACATCCTGCGATAAATAAATAAAAAAATTCTGAATTATCAATTATTAAATCTATTGCATAATATATTGTACAGTAAAAAAATGACAACAATAAACAAAACGCATCATCAACATTCGTTCACAAGCTCACACACAATTAATTGTTCAATCTATTCATTCTCACACTAAAAACATTCACTAACTAAACACCTTTGAGCACATTTCATTATTCTTCCTATTAAGTAAATAAGACCTCGCTGGTGATGGCACAACACTCCTCTTGGTCTTCCTCAACTTATGCCTGCTTCCAGGTATCCTTTCTATTTTGTAAACCTGCTGCTTGACCGCAGTTTCAGGCTGCATCAGCCTCATACAGAGACTGACCGGTCCCGAGAAGTCAACATCCGTGGAAAGTTCCAATTTCGGTTCCACAGTAACCGCGAATTCCGCGGAACTCTGGACAAAGTCACTCCTGACCTTGGACCCGCCTCTAACAGCGATTCCAGCGCCCATTTCTACCAACGATTCGGCGGTTCTCGACCACAAACTGAGCTGTATCTGTCCCGCTAGGTCAAAGCTCACTGCTCCCTCTATCTCAATCTCCGCTACGAATCCCGAAGCTAGAGCTGCCATCTCGCGGTGCCTGTGCAAGTTAGCAATGGCTTGGAACGCCGGAGTCCTGTCTGAGGCAGTTCCCGACCACACATGGCCCATTAATTCGCTCTGTCCGGTGAAGAACACAAAGGGTCTGATTCCCACTCCAAGGAAACCCAGTTCCATTCCAGCAGTGGCCAGTTCGTACTCCTCCGACTCATCACTAGAAGAAATAAAGGAACCAAGCCCGCCGGCAAACAACCCCAGGGAAAACAGAGCTTGCTCATCAGTTGCAGTTTGCATGACAACATCAACGATTCCGCGCTTCAAGAGTCCAGAATTGACTTCCTGGACGGTTACTAGTGACCCATTGCTGGCGGATGACTTCAAGAACGGCCTGGTGAACGCAGTGCTCAGTCCTTTGTGTGCCAGGACGTTGTAGTTCTTGAGCCTCCAGGATTCCAAGGCCAGAGCTGCTTGTAGCTTGTCGTTGAATTCTGGAGTCTTCTCCGCCAACTGGTCCAGTCGCTGGCTGAGGTACCTGCGGACTTCGAACATTGGATCCTGAAGACTCAGGTACTCCAGGAACCCACGAAGGTCCTCAATGGCAGGATCGTTCTCCAGGAGGACGTCAGCAGCGATTGTGCGAACGCTACTATCTCTCTTGGGGCCGATTTGGTAGAAGGCTCTTGTAGCAGCAATTTTTACGTCGCTGGTGATGGTTCCAAGGGATTTGATGGCCAGCCAGGCTGCGATGCTGGTGGACTTGGTTCCGTTGACAGCCAGATCCAAAAGAACTGGAATAGAATCCTTGCTCCTGAGATTTCTGAGGGCTCGGAGGAACTTTTGACGACACTCGTCGCTACTGCAGGTGTCCAAACCTACTTCCAGGCTTATGCGAACTGATTCGGTGATAACAGGATCATTGAGCTGGCGGGCCATTGCTCCAGCGGTGAGAGCGTAAGTTTCAGAGACCTTGTCGTTTTGAAGAGTCTCCTCGGATTTCTTGAGCACAGCCTTGATGATGTCTGGGTGCGGATGAGGAGAGACTGAGAGGGCCCAGAGATATCGCTCGGTTTCCTCGCCGGAGTCGTCGGACCGCAGGACCTTCATGGCTGCTTGGTGGGTTGCGGGGGTGGATGCTGAGCCCAGGACATCTAGCAGCTGGGTTTTTAGGGTGAAATACTTGGGACTCTTCAGGATCTTCACTAAGTCTTCGGCGGTGGCCTCGCGGACCAGGGGGATCAGTTTTAGGAAGGCTACCGCGGATCTTGCGGTTCCGAGGGATGAAGTTTCTAAGGCCTCGCGGTTTTCTTCGATCAGTTTCTCCAGCTGGAAAGAAGAAGTAGTTAAACATTAGAACTTTGAGATATTTATAAGAATTAATTTCAGTAATTGGGCCCTAAACTCGTTTAAGAGAGTAAAATTGAAAAACAAAATAAAGTTACTTTTATGAATCAGTCTGGGCCCATAACCTGTAGACATCTTCGCTACAATACTCACAGTGACGCATCCAGATTCAGGACAGGAAACGGCCTCGATTTCCAGCCCAATTGGAACCTCCCTGAACCCTGGTTGCAAATGAGCCATCGCTTCTTTGACACTGGCAGCATTAACCTTCTTGACCACATTGTTCCCCGCAACTTCTTTGAGAATCCTCTGCGAAGTCACAGTGGCTCCAATTTCAGGCTTTACTCTCAGTGTGACCTCATGCTGTTCGAATTCTTCAACTGCGATTGGCAGGACCGCGGAATTGAATTTGTAATCCGCGACTCTTGAGCTCAGAACGTCCACCCCCATGATCGGGCTGGGGTGTTCTTTCTTGACCTTCAGATCCTGCTCGCAAAATTTCTTGGTCTTTCTGACCGAGTTCGGGCCCGTTGACTCGTAAGTTACATTGCACTTTCCCGAGGCGTCTTGCTCCAAGTAATCTCCGTCCAGGACCCGGTACTGCAGCAGGCTCGCTAATCCTCGCTTCAAGTTCAACGAGGAACGCGTTTCATCCTGTCCGGCGTACAATTTTTTTATCACTCCGTGCTTCCAAAGTGCGTAGACTGGTTTTAGGGACACGTCATCGAGTTTTGATTTGTGCTCGACAAAGCCCTCTGGTTCCGGCGCCTTTCGGGACTTTATCCACAATTGGGGCTCTGATAACTGAAAAAATAAGTTTTAGATATCAAGGTTACGTCATTGACAGTATTTTTACTGGATTATCAGCTGTACCGATGACCTCAGTTTAAAAAGTATACAGTAATCTTGAAAGTTTGGTTGGTATTTAGTAAATATGCATAGGTTCTTTCTTCAAATAAAATTTTTTTCAAATTATTTCATGTAAATAATTTTTTAAGGGACAAAACTTGTGTGACAGCCTAAAAAAAGGCGATTTTTGGGAATTAAAAAAAAAAAAAAAGCTGTCGTATTAATTATTCTGAAATTTTAAGGGTATATTTATACATATTTTGAGAATACACAGTAAAATTTTTGGAGAAAAAATTTAAATATTTTTCAAGTTATACGCGATCTCCGACGGCGCTAAAAAAAAGATCCTTCACTGCTGATTCCGGCCTTTTCCGTGGATGAAACGTAAAAAAAAAAATCCTCGTTAAACTAGAAGATGTTGTCGGTGCAATGACCCACGATCAAAAATAAAAATCAAAAATCGACAAAATAGCGGCGTTTTAAAAAAAAAAAAGTGGAATTTTACCCAAATTTTTAGTCCGCAAAAATTTTGATCATTTTTATTCTGTGTAATTTTCTGTATCAAAATAAATTTTTTCAAAATACGGAAAATTAATATTAAGTTCGTCAGATTTTAGAATAAATAAAATTTACTAAAATGAAAAATTTTTTGTAATATTTTAGATTATTAAAAATATTTTTTTCCGAGTATAAATTTTCAGAAAATTAAAAAAAAAAATTATTTTTAGAAAATATGATTCTTGAAGACGAAAGAAAAATAGCTAAAGAGTTCCAAAGTACAATATACAAACCTCAATAGCCAGTAAACAATTATCTTTATCATTTGGGTCTTGCCATATCGCATTAACGATGAAATTACCCGAGAACATAAACCCGACATCCTTAGTACCAATTCCTGACTCACGTGAAAGAATGGTAGTAGTCAGCTGATATTTGAGGCCATTACCAAGCTTCCATCCTTCTCCGACTCCTACAACGGCTATAGTAACCAAAAAATAAAAACACCACTTAAAATTCATAGTAAAATTTTCCCGCCAATACTAAATATTTTAAAAAACAAAGTTTTAATTTCAAAATGATCTAAACACCATTTGCTTTAAATTTTCCTACTTAAACGTATACTTCAAAGATACTACCGTGCGCAATAAATAATTTAAAACGATGACCATCGAAGGTCGACACACGACTGAAGATCCTACAGCACACCACGCACCACAATACTATGACCGTTGAATTTAAAGACTATACAGTTATGTTTAGTCATGTAACCAGTTAACAGTGTGCGGGTGTACGTGAGCTTGATAGCATCCGGTCCTTTTTTTATTACCCTTACTAACACCGCTTTAAAAATACTGTCATGCATTACATATATTGATCCATAAAACGAATTGAAATTGATTCGAACGTTGACCCATCAAAATTTATTCCAACTTTTTATTCATTTTTAAATAAATGCTGACACAGTGAAAATATTAATTACCTGGAGCTGTCTGACAATTGGAGCCTGCAAAAAAAAAAAAAATAACAATTGACCTTGAGCCGGCAAAAGCGAGACCTCGCGTTGGCGGGAATTTACGATTCATTTATAAAATGAACATTAAGATATAAAAACTTACCAAAAAATACGAGACAAACCAAGAAGAGGATGGTCCGTCGTTTTGGGACGGCCATTTTGGAGCTTTC
This sequence comes from Cotesia vestalis, assembly GCA_000956155.1. Lineage (NCBI taxonomy): Eukaryota > Metazoa > Arthropoda > Insecta > Hymenoptera > Braconidae > Cotesia > Cotesia vestalis. Next base: position 15,916 of record JZSA01006793.1, on the reverse strand, counting down.
TCAAATATGCGGCTCAATGATTTTTGGATTTAACTCTATTTTATGGACTGTTGCTGTTTTCCACTGATAATTAGAAGACGTATGCACTTTTCCTCCTGCTTCGGTTATGTTATTTTTTCAATCATTCTCCACCGAATTCTAGGCACAAATCGCAACATAGTTTATGAAAATATTGATGTTAATACTTATAATTTTTATGAAAATTTATTTTGTACAGAACTGGACCGCAAGAACAAGATCGATTGATTTTTTGTCTATTATCGAAAGACCTAATCGGAATGAATGGAATGTCGCTCGAAGAAACCTGATGAATAAAGTAGACTCGGAAAAACTTTGTGTAGTGGGGCAGACCTGTTTCGCTTGTAACTGACCAGGGTTTGTTACACTTAAATGGAGGAATCATGAGGAAGAAGTTACGATGGAAATTAGTATTCTTGGACAATAAAAAGTTGGTTATTTATGTACGAATGCTTGGTGAAATAGATTGTAGAATTAGAACGATTTCAGAGAAAATTCATTAAATTAAAGTTAATAATTGAATTAAATTACTGGACAGTTTTTCGATAGAAAAGTATGCAGAGTTCAACTGTTTTTTTCTGTGTCACTTTTAAAGAACTCTGACTTACCCAGAGAAGAAATTAATTCATCTGTTAATACAGATTGATGTCAAATTTACTGAAAAAAAATCGATGCAACGTTTCATTTGCTTCCAAACTGAATCCAAATTGATAGCTTTTCTATTATTAATGAAATATAAGTAAGCCAGTACCCTTATAGCCACCTTAACTGGAATTTGTCGTCAATCTACTGCCGCAATTTGAAGCTAACTTGACGGAAAGACTTGCCAAAGCAAATTACCTAATAGTTACTCTGCAAATAGACGTCAATACTTGCAAGTATTTCACTCAAATTGTAGTAAAGTTGGAAGGAAATTTAACTACATGGTTAATTTTTGACTTATACTCAAATTGCGGCCGGAGATCTTCGTCAATTTGCTTACAACTGTTATTCATTGAAGAATTACCGCAAACTTGATGTTAAGTTTACTGTAACTGCTCAAAGTCAACTTTTTTCATAAAAAAAGCGCTTGGCTATCAAGCTACATAGAAAATTGGTGGCAATTTGTATACAGACTGACGGAAAAATTTGAATTTAACAAATTTTGTAACTAGTTTTGCTATTACTGCGTCTAGTATCGAATTGTATTAATAAAAAAATGCCAATTAATCCTAGCATTTCTTATGAAATGTAAAATAATATTAATTTAAAATAAACAATCTTTTTTTGAACAAAAAAAAACTTCAATCTTGAAAAAATAGTTGAAAAATTTAGAATTTGCAGTCAGTTTTATTTTTAATTGATGTAAATGGTTATTGGGCGTACATTGACGTCATTTTTGTGTTAATAATACGGAAAACGTTGGAAGATAATGAAGAAATTTAATTTATTGGCTGGCGGTGAGCTTAGGTTCTAATTTGCTGGTAAGGAAGAAAGATAATTGATCGGTAGTCGTCAAGAAAAAATACTAGATTATTTTTTAAACAAAAATAATTGTTGGTTTTTTAAAAGACGGATTGTTCAATAGAACAGTCATATTGATAGTAGTTTTAGTAATGATGAATCATAGCGTGTTTATTTTATTAATTTAACGAGTAAATAAATATATTTCCATAAAATGAACCTAAAATTCGTTTGTTTAGAGATTTTTGAACTTTTTAACAGTGACTGTTTCCAAAAAAATAAAGCGAATCAGCTTGTCTTTGAACTTGTCCTAGGCAATCGCTCGAAAAAAAAAAGCTCACCAAGTTCCACCTTGAGTTTCTGTTGAAAACTCTGAAGGCATTATCCAGATGACACTGCGATTGATATTGTTCTTTGTTTTTTAAAATAAAAGACGCTGACCATTTCTGAACTGATTTATTTAGAGCGTTAATCTCAGAGCTAGATCAAGGTAGTTGTCCGAAAAAAAGTATTTTTAATTACACAAAGTTAGCATGAGAATAGTAAGCGACACCCTGTGACTTTCTTCACACAATATCCAAATTATTGCAATAACTTACAGCCTCAATAAAATCGATAAAAACAATTATTAAGTTAAAGTTAACCTGACTGTAATAAAGATTACTTAATCAGGTAAATAGTGCCTTTTTTAAAAATGACCTATCTTTTTTAATTCGAGAGTTATTTTAGAACAGTCACGGTAATTGGGTTATTTTAATTTTAATAATTGTAAATTACCACCGTTTCCACAATTATTTACTGATTCACCTTATCTTCGAACTCGTCTAAGGTGATCGTCCGAAGAATAGGTAAGCCGAATTTCATCAAAATTGGTTGGAGATTTACGGCGATATTCTTATGAAAACAATTGTAATTTATAAGTATGTTACACTTACAGATTTTTGGATAAATAGTATTTTTGGAACACAGATTTCAAGATTGTACTTACCTAAAAAATACAATTACAAATTATTAACTCAAACAAAATCAATCACTATCACCCTGCTTTAATCACAAACGACGTATGAAATGAGTGAATAAATAAGCATCACTGACGATCTTGGAACAAACGTCATAGAACGTAAGGCACTATTACAGACGTTTGACACAACTATAACTGGCCTATCCGAGCTCGGAAACTGAGAGACTAGAATAAAATGCTTGACCTTTAGTACCTTCTTATCTGAGTATTCAACCATCACTTTATAGTTTAGTCCCCTGTGACCTGTGACACTGAAACTATCTCATCGCAGAGCATTCTGCAATTACGTTTAACGTTTATTTACTCTATTGTTTACGTATTTTAAGAATTATCTACGTTTTTTGTATGAAGCAATTCACTTAAATATATAAATATACACACGATAAGATTTTGTCGAGAGTAAACAAAAAATGTTTTTTGTTACTCAGTTTGTAAACAATCACTACCGTTGAGATAAATTTTTTAACGTCATTATTTCAGTGTCAATCGAAAAACACCGCGATACTCTGCTGATTAATAATGTTATTAATATTATTAAGTTTTATTTGTTATCACGACGCACCGGATGGTTTCGAATCCCCGAGCGAATTGAATCAAACGATCTTCTTGTCATACGGGCGGACGGAAGTAATTGTATCTAAGTAGCGACGACAATATATGACATTTGTTCATGGATACGTGTGTCTATATATATATAAATTAAATTTTAAGATCAAATTTTCTAGTGTTTTAAATTTAAATGTAGCGCCAAATTAAAATTTGGAAAAAATTGGATAACATTTTTGGGTCATTTTTATTTGGAATAAATTGAATTTAAAGTTAATGGTCTTAAAAAAAATTTATTGTTTTCAATCTACTAATTAAAAAATTTTTAATCAGCTTTTATTAGTTTAATTAACCGACGTATTTGATTGCAATGATATTTTTTCTTGGGGATATTTTGTCGGGGATATTAACGGACGAAATTAAAACAGATAAATTTCTTCTGTAAAATAGATACACATCATGAAGTTAGATCAAATGAATCATTAAAATTTTTGGTTTCCAAAGAAGACATCAAAATTACAATAACAGAATAAGAAAAAAAAAGTTTATTCAAGAACAATGAAGAAAATTGGACATTTTTCAGTTTCGAGTGCTTAAATTTGTCTGTTCTTCATCAACTTCAACTGGACCACAATATAGTTTCACCGACATCGGGAACATGATGCTAAGACAGTTCTTGGAGCAGCAATCTTTATTGATCAGACACTTAAAAAATCATTGTGAATCATTATTATTACTTTTTCTGTTTTTCATTAAAGTAAAAAATGTGATGTGTATTTTTACGTACTATTTGTCCATCTAGTTGGCAACGACCATCCTTTATTGTGGATTCGAACGATTCAAATGAGTCCGTTTGAGGTGGATCTTTAGGCCGAGGGAGGCAAGTTAAGCGAATTTTACCTCTAGGTCTAAGACAACGCGCAGAACAGCAGTCACTGTCGATGTTACACTGCAAAAATAAAAACTCTTGATTCTATGATGCTGAAAATGAAAGTCCTATCAAAACCAGTCTGGATTCCCACATGGCGTTTTCGGATAGATTCCTAGATCTATCCCTATGTAGGAATCCAGGGTCCTACATAGATTCTCATATTAATCAGGCGAAAACGAATTTATTTACAAAAATTAAAAATAATTATGAATTAATTCCTATTAATTAATTATTAATTGAAATTAATTCTGAAAACGGATTTTTGTTATTTTACATAATGAAAAAAACTGCTAGCGCCTGATGGACTTGAACCCGGTACGTTATGGTTGACAGTTTTCTACGCTACTTACTTGCCTAAGTCACGCTCTTACAAGGTCTATGTTTATTTCTACTTATGTAAATTCACTATAAGAATCCATAATTCCAATGTGGATTTTCCATATTGTCCATATTGTCCATATTTCCATATTGTCCATATTTTCCAGATTGTCTAAAAAAAAATAATACGTAGAAATACTTTTGAAATTTCCGAAAAATTTACGCATTAAATAATTATTAACATTTAATAATTATTTAATTGACTAAAAAAAATAGAGAACTCTGAATTACCGATATACACTTGACAACACCGCAAGAGTTCTCTAACCTTGACATTTATTTATTTATTTGTAAACATGTCTCAGATAAACCGGCATAATTTGCGAGCGCAGTTTGGAAAATTCTCTACACGTTTTATTAAAACTACTAAAAAAAGAACATACGAATTGTAAGTATCTTTGTATTTTTAACTTACTTTAGTTAAAAAAAAAAATTATGTTTACTGTCTAATTAAAATGACTAAGATCTTCTAGCATTTAAAAAACCGCGGTTACTTATGCGCTGGGTCACTGCGCAAGCGGTGTTGCCAAGTCAAATACGAGAATTTAAAGAACGGAAGTTCCTTGTGATTTTTCATAAAAAATATAAAATATCTCTGTAAAACGTCCGGAAACCTACTTTTTTTATTGTTTTAATCGAAAGCTTATTGAATTTTCTATCAAATTCAATAAAAAAAAAATTTTTTTTAAATCGCAAATTGCATTAAATTCTCAACCAAATACACGGCTGGTGGAACCTCCATTTAACTACATGTAAAAATTACAATTTTCAAACTTCATTATTTCATAAAATATCCGGGAAACCTACTGTTTTTTTAATTTTTTTATTGATTATTAGGCTACGTAGATTAAATTTACAAATTTTCAGGAAGTTTTAAAAACTTGACTACTTCGCGTGGATCTCCTTAAATATTAGATTTTAGTTAAAATTTTTGTAAAAAATCAAATAATTTTTTTACGGTAAATCTTACAAAAAACCATAATTACAGAGTTTTAGTCCTCGTTAATTGTTCGTACACTATTACGATAATGGCAATTACCTAATGGAAAAATTCGCTGATTAACATCATCAATGCCAGGTAAAAAAAAGCTATTAAAAATGAAGCATCGCGTTCTGAGCAATCGGTGTCGCTTTTAGGTCGAATATTTTATTCAGCGTAAAGTTTTCTCGTAGAATACAAAATAATAGAAATAACAACAACAATAAAGGACATATATTCAAGAAGGAGCACCAGTTGTGATTCTCCGTCTCATTCTCCGTCCATTAAATTCGTAACTCTTGTATATTTATCGCTGTTAGAGAAGAGGTTGGACCCGTTTGTTGCCGCAATAACGGTAATGGTAGTAACTGTTTGTTAGTGATGGCGCTAGCAGCCCCTTCTAGCCCAAGCGTCCCCCCTCCCCTCCACCAGTTAAACAACAGGAGTAGCTGAAACGGGCGATATGTCCACCCTAGCTCGATTTATCCTCAGGTAATTAGCGGGAGTAATAATTAATGCCGTCGTGCATTGCGCTAATTATCATCGGAGAACCTTTTAAGAAATGAAAGAACATTTGAAATAAAACAAAAGCTACAAGTGAAACTCCACCCGGGATTTTTTATTCCATTTTCTTTTCCTTTATTTCATTTTGTTTTCCGCTATCCTTTATTGCGATCACAGGCGTCCGGATTGAATCGTAAGTCAAATAGCTTCTCTGGTGTTTGCCTACTGAGATGTTGATGCTGCATGGAGCAGATCTTTAACGGGGCACATCTTAACGAGGGTGGTACACCCACGAATGACCGAATAAATGAACGACTGTTGAGGGGACCGGCTATCCATCAGGGTGCTTTTGTCGCTCTAATGAGAGCTTTAATTATTCAACCTAAAGTACCTCACCCCGTTCGCTCTTCAGCTTCCTCATCTTGAAAAGCTATCGCGGCATCCGGCCATTCCTGGATTGAGCTCGCTACTGGATACTGGGGACCAAATACCACTGCTGTGTCCCACCTCTTGTAATTTATCATCAAACTTAAGGATTCAGGATTGTCGCTGGTTAACAGAGACACCTGTGGAAAGGTTTATGAATTTATTTTTTGGACTTTTGAATTAAATACAAGAATTTTTTGCTTCACTGATTTTGAACAAAGTAAAAATAAAACAAACTAAACGCACACTGATAGAAGAATTCAATAAATTGATTTAGTAAAAAAATTTTTAGTCATTTATCCGGAAGAAAAAAATATTTTTTACTCATCAATATTATTTATTACAGTTTAATAAATAATTTTTTTACTCCAAAAAAATTATATTAATTTAAACAAAGCCTTATTACATCGAAATAAATATTTGTTTCCACCAAATAATATTGAGAAGTAGTTACTATAAATATTTATTTGGTAAATATTATCGGTAGATGGCTGTGCTTTAATTCCAATGTGATGCATAACCTATTCACTGACTCAGATTATTTTATTCAGCTCGATTTTTGGAGATTTATCTTCCGTTAGAAACCGCACATACTCCCAAATGGCTTATATGTCATTCTCAGTGGAGTTAAGTTTCAATTTTTTAATTTGTCTATTATTTGTATGTTAAAAAATTGTTTAATTTAAAATTTTATAAATGTCTCTAAAAATTATAATTTAATGAGATTTTTTTCTTCTTAATACCTTATATTTTTGCTTAAAATTATTGATTTTAATTATTATGATTTATTTTGAGTAAAAAAGTTAGCTTATACGCTAAAATCGATTAAAAAGTTGATATGGTGGTTTATTGTTGTCGCTTTTCGTTGCTATCGTAAAAGTATGGCAACGGTTACCATAGCAACGGTGACTATGGAAACGGTTACCACAGCAACGGTTTCTATGGAAACTATTATCATAGCAACGGTTGCTATGAAAATTGTAACCATAGCAACGGTTGCTATGACAATTGTAACCATAGCAACGGTTGCTATGACAATTTTAACCATATCAACGGTTGATATGACAATTGTAACCATAGAAACGGTTGCTATGACAATTTTAACCATAGCAACGGTTGCTATGGAAACTGTTATTATAGCAACGGTTGCTATGGCCATTGTAACCATAGCAACGGTTGCTATGACAATTGTAACCATAGCAACGGTTGCTATGACAATTGTAACCATAGCAACGGTTGCTATGACAATTGTAACCATAGCAACGGTTGCTATGACAATTGTAACCATAGCAACGGTTGCCATAGCAACGGTTAAATATTAATTAGTAAAATTTATAAAAATATTGATTAGTTAAATTGTCAATAATAAAAATTATGACAGAAGCGCGCAAAGCGCGTTCGATTTTCTAGTTGGTTAAAAAATTAATTTTTTTAATACCAATATACGATTTATTGAGTAGCAATAAATAATTTGTTAAATACTCTACTAAATATTTACTTGGAAATAAATGGGCTTTAATAAATTATTTAGTAACTATTACTCAATATTTGATACTAAATTATTTAGTAGCTATTACTAAATCTTATTAAATAGAACTAAATCCTTTTATTAGTGCACCGCTTAGAAAAAGGGGTTCAATAAAGATAAATAAAAATTTTTTTCTTGATATTTTAGTGGTCAAATTAAAACACAATTCATTAACTTGAAATCGTTAATTTAATTTGTAAAAAAAAAAAATTCTCAAAAAGACTAATTTTCCCATACCAAATCCCTCAACATCTTTCAGGGTCATTGATCCCTTTTGACCATAAAATAATCAAGAAATCCTAAATGTCAAATGCTGTAGGTTACTAGTCACGTCACTTGCTTAGCAACTATGAATAGATCAATTCCTAAAAAAATTCTTTTGACACAAAATCACGCCTGATCCATAGTAATCAAATAGAGTAAGCCCTCAGGTGGCTCTGATCAAATTACCCCGAAACAAAAAGTATATTTAGTTATAATGCGTGGCAATATGACAATATTCTTATTCTCACTAGTATCATATGCTAGGGGTGCTCGAGTGGTGTCACACGGCACGTGTCCTTGTATGTGTACAGTATCCCCCGTTTCTTCACGGCAATATTGTTTTGTCGGCACGCGGCGTTGACAATGTCGACATTGTCGAGTGACTGCTCTATGGCGCAACAAACTCCCCGAGGAGTTACGCCAAACAATGCTCTAATTGTCCCGATTAATCCATTACAATTGAGTTAATATTCCATAAACAAGCACATTTTTTTTCTGATTTCTGATTCTTGATTTTGATTTTCACGTTAGAAGAGTCTTGATATATTAATTTCTTTGACGATAAGCTTCTTCAAAGACATGCCGAGAATTTTCTTCCCGATGTTCTGGTTCAATGTCCGGGGCGGAGTTACTGATGAAATGGCTGGAGGGTTGAGACAATTGCTAATGCTACCGACCTCTGGGCTTTATGGCAGTATTATTTTGGCTACCATTGGAGCTACGTTAATTGTGATTGTTATTATTGTACAGTTTATACGAAACAGCCCGCCACTGGTAAGAAAGTTCTAAATTTTTAGTTTAATTTTTTTGTACACGGATAAAAGTAAACTGTAATAAATAACAGTCGATTTATAATGAGTAATGATCAACTGCTAAAAATTACCACTTTAAACAGTAAAATCATGATTTTACTATTCTCATTGTAATATTTACAATTTAAACCTTACAATTTACTCTTTACATGAAAGAAAATACTATTTCAAACAGTCATATTCGCCATGTAAATGTCTAAAATGTTTAAGTATAATAATTAAGAATTCAGACTTTAATATTTATCATTTCGTACCTAAAAAATGATGTTATGATATGTAAAAAGTATAGAATAAAGTTAGTTAATTTCTAATAGAAGCAACGTCAATATTTACAAAGTAAAATGGTAAATTTTAAACGCAACGCTAAAAATCAAACTGTAATTATTGACTTGCTTAGACTGGTAAAATGTATATTTTAAAAGTATAATTTTTACTGTTTGAAATATTAAATTCTCCCAGAGTAAGACCCCCTTCTCTTTCATCTGAGTTCCCCTTCTCTTCATAATATGGACTATATATTGAAATGGCAATTTTTACTGTTTGAAACTGTAATTTTTAAAGATAAAAGAGTCGTTATTTACTATAGTGACAACTACTAATTACTTATTTTGGATATTAAATTAAAAAATTGTGGCTTTTATACTTTCTACATTAAGTTCTGTAATATTTACATTTTTGCCACCCCGATGTCCGCTTTACTGTTTGAAACTATAAAAACTAACCGGAATCCGAGTGAATATTACAGTTTACTTTTTTCCGTGTGAAATTTTGGCTGAAAATTTTTTTTATTTTACATAAAATTAAATTTGGCACTAAATCATTAGCTATTCTGCTTATTTAGCTTTATTTGCGATAATAATCTCTTCATTCCAGCTGAACAGTTAAAAATCACTTATCAGAGAATTTGATCTTCTATCCAGAAATGTTTGTTGACTCATCAGGACTTCAGGACCATTGACTCCAGACAGTGGAAATATTTATGAGGGATGATTATGATAATGATCATAAATTATTAATTTTTAAAAATCAGCGAAGGGGGCATTAGCAATTAGCATAACAATGGAAATGGAGAAGATGGTAAGATTCGAGGCGAGCCAGTATTTATATTAACCTCGACAGTTTCTTGGGAGGTACTCCAGTACTAGAGCCAGGGGAGCGGGCACTTACACCCTGGCCATCAAACCAAGAGGACGCCCCAGCGATTGCAGAAGCACACATTGTAGGTTGTAGAAAAGCGGATTTATCATGCTGCTTCCTTCATTTCCTCCTGCTCACGTTCTATTTTATTCTTCCCTAAGTACCTACTGCTATTAATTGCTCCTAAGTGGCCAGACAAAGCTATTAAGGAAGCGTTTTGTAGCGTTCCCGAATCACGGAAATCTCTCCTCTATAAATTGCTTCTATTCTATCCGAATTGTCTTGCAATGTCTGATGGATTTATTTGCTTCCGCGATGACTAATTAACAGAAATGAGGACTTGTTTTCATTGTCATGTTTGATGTTTGCTTATTGAAGCAATCGTTTTTTTGCTATTGATCTTTGCTCCTGTTTTTTTTTTTTTTTTTTAAGGGGAGGGATTCTTTGTTAAGAGCGTTCATTTGAAAAGTGTTCTGGAGAATTTTTAGGTAGATTTCTTTAGAAATCTACACGGAGAGAAAAGAATAGATCTTATTCCTATGTTAGAATGGTAATCATTACTATGTTACATAGTAACGCAAATTTTTGTGAGAATCTTGTGCAAATTTGGTTATAAAAATCTTAGGAATTGTTATAAAAATATTAACAACCACTCATTTGTTGCAGAATCAAATTCTGAATATAATGAATTTGTTTTTTCATTTTTTTGGTCAAAATTTTAATTTGTTATTAACAAAAAACATAAATACAATAAAAAATTTTGGTTTTTCGTAAAAAACTCAATAACTAGAGGTGATATCAAAAATCGAAAAAAAGATAAATTCAATAAAATACGGAAGACACTCTATTGGTTAATTTAAACCAAATGAATTATTAAAAATTTTTATTTTGTTTAAAAAAAATTAATTTTAAAAAGTTCAAATGATTTTTATTTTTAAATCGCTGGCAAAACGCCGATTTTAATAAAACGAATTTTCTATCAAATATTTACTCTCTTGAAATTCAAGTATTGAATAATTTTAATAGCATCGCCTTAATTTGACATTTCCGATTTCTTACTTTTACATTAAAAGTAAAGATAAATTATTCCGCGATAATGGTTAATTAATCACCTCGCGGATATCGAAAATCAATATTTCACAGTTTAAATAAAGTTAATTAATAGAATATTCAATGATTTGTCACTTAAATTATTAACAATCAGTATTAAATTCTCAAATAGCTAACATTATCCATCAATAATTAAACCGGGCTCCGTAATTGAAAAAGCAATTAAAAACATCTTGATAAATTTTTACCCTACAAAAGATCAGGAATTAAAAATAATTTTTTTTTTATTTGAATATTAAAAATTACAGTAAAATTTTTCTTAATTTACGGAAGGAAAAAGTTTGTCCATAAATTCCAAGACTTGGTACGACTCAACTCAATTTTCTGTGGCACATATTACCTAGCTAATAATCTGTCAGCATAAAAAACCATTGAAACACCATTAGAGCCTGAAAACAGCTTCTCATTATTAATTAATCAGGTAACATGCTTTAGAATTCTTAAAACGGCCCTTAAAATTAATGAAAAAAATTTCAGGTGGACAAAAGAGAAATCTTCTTAACATCTTTCCGTGGCATTGATCCCTTTTCACGACAAAACAAACAAGAAATCCAATCAGAAATGTTAAATGTTATAGTAGATTATTAGTCACGTCACCTCAGCGGGTGTATGAATAAGAAAAAGATGATGAAGAGCAAAAAGCTCCGATGTTATGTATAGATATAGAGAATTGTAGTAGAAAGACGGGCGAGCCGCTACATCCGCAAGACTATTATATCCGCTCAAGCGAATCTCTATTAAAACGTGTTTACACTGGCTTAGGGGTTGACTCAAGCCACCCCTTCGGCGTCAACCTCTCCTGCCCCTCAGCCCAGAAACTACGACGCAGTCGTGCTGGCAACCATCCCCATCCCTATCTACAACCCCGTCCTCAACCAAATGCTTACCAGCTTCTCCCTTTCTTGATAGGGATACATGTGTAATATATGTACTGAGTAATGCCTATCTAATTGTCGCGTGTATGAATAGTGAATCCCAAAGCACTCGAGGCTATAAGCCAGATCCTAGCGCCCCCAGTCCACATATGAGCTAATCTATGTTATCATTATCATCATCATTATGATACACCAACCAGATAGCCCATGCATAATAATAGCGGCTAATTTTGGATCAAATTGGGCTGGAGCTTGCTGACATATTAACACCAATATTTGTTATTTTTTTTTAATTACCTCTAATTGATACACAGAAAAAAAAATTAACTTGATTCAAGAGAAAAATTCTTGAATTAAGTAAAATTTCCTTAAATCAAGATAAATTTTCTTAAATCAAGAATTTTTCTACTCAAATCAAGAATATTGAGTCCTTCAAAAATATATACTTGATTCAAGAACATTTTTTTTTTGTATTATATGTATTGTGGAGGATTTAAAGTGAGTATAATATGGGAGGATATTCAGTATAATTTTGTTCTTTCCAAGCACTTGACATATTGATTTTTGACACTGTACCCTTATTTTTCAATTATTGTAACCAAATTCAAGTACTTTTTTCCTATTATCAATAATTTAAAGTCAGTAGGGTTAAAACGTTGATTTTTCTACAGGTTATGGAAATTTTATGAAGAAAACAGTCGTTACTGTTAATAAAAAATTTTACACAGTAAATGCAACAACCTAAACCCGTATTTTTTTCGTGTACATACATTTTTATACGTAATTTATTAATTATAAATCGATAAAAAAAATTTCATGCAGACAGTGATGATTTATAGTCCATTAAAAAATGAATATTGCAAAACCATTTTGAGATATAATAATTCCGGTTGGTGAATCTTTTTGCTGGTACGTTTCGAGGGAACGTAATCGGATAGGTATACATTAGGTTCATGAAATATATATGTATGAAATATAGGAGTGACATGTAGAGCTGAAGGATACAGTAGTATGACCGCCAAGGGAATTAATATCCAAAGTTAGAGCAAGTTAAACGTGAATTCGTATATGGAAATGTTTGCTCTGTTAAATCGGTAGTCTGAATTACGAACCCGCTCGTCGAACTCAATTGTTTTCGCTTGTGTAAAAACAACCCTGTGTTCTATACACACGTTATATTTTATTCTCTTTTGTGTGCTAGTGCCTGTTATTAATAATGAAAAAATAACTCTCATAGTCTTGTTACTCCCGCGGTTGTAAATTGAGAGAAAGGTTTTAATAATTATAATTATTATGATCCTCAGTTTACTGGGAGTAAAAAAAAAAAAATTTATCGAATTAACTGCTGACAGAAAAAAAAAATGAAAAGTTTTTTTTATAAAAGCACGCGGCTTTTGTCATGCTAATAGAGGGTGGTCGGATGAATAGATTACCCGAGCGCGAAAATCTCGATATTTTTTATTTATTTTTTTATGAGGCCAAAATGATAGGAAGTTGATGCCGTGCTGATCGGAAGCATCTCTTGTGAAAATTTTTATCCTTCGTATCATTTTGTTTTAAAATAGCGAGTAAACATGCAGAGCTAGATCGATTATAAACACGCACATCTGTTAAAGATTTTGACTAAAGTTAAGTCTTTTCGCTCACGCAACGCTTACCGGAAAAGTAATAAATGAAACAACCGAGACCTAATAGGTAGAGTGAGATTAAAATTTTTTCAAGTATGTTTAAGGTTAATTTGGTTGTTATGTTACAAAAAAAAAAAAAAAAAAAAAAAAAAAAAAAAAAATTTGAAAAAAAAAAAAAAAAAAAAAGAATTTAGAAGGTAGTAAAGAGGATAGAAAATAAACTAGCGTGAAAGATGGTCGGTATGAATTAAAATTAATCCATTCCATTTACATTGAAATCATTTATTGTGTGAAATGAACGAGCCTTATTCACTTTTACAGCAGTATAATCGAGATTGGTATAACGCTTTATTGCCAAGCGGCCCACCTGAACCCACTAGCTATTCTCTGTCCTTTACCCCTATCTATTCCCTCTACAGCTATTCCAGAACCACGGCTGTGCCTCTCACAACGGCCCCCACTCCCCCTCCCAATCACACCGGCGGCCGCTAAGTGCGATCCATTACGCCTAATGGAATGCGCCAATTATAACATTTGCTGAATAATTGGCGACCGCTCGGTTGCGTTTCCTCCTCCTCCTCCTCCCCTATTTCTATTGCTGTCTTTATCTTTATCGCTCTTTCCTTCGCATTCTACACTCCAGAGCGGATAAATCTAGAATGTGATAACGGGAGTGAGAAAGAGGGACGAAAAATACCGACAAAGCCAACATAGAGGGTTAAATTGAAGGGTTTGTGGACATATGCGACAGTATATCGCTCAATAACCTCCCACCGGTATCGATTAAATTGCTTAATAACTCCCGATGCTAAATGCACTAGTTACTTTTTATCTAGAAATATGAAAAAAAATTCTAATAGAAATTTATTCAGTTTCAATAATTTTTTAAAAGTGCTCTGCTGCATTTTTTTTTTTTTTTTTTTTTTTTTTTTTAGAGCTAAATAGGACAACAAATGGTGATTTCGTGAGTGAATCCGTGGCGGATTAAACCAACCGTGGAAATCCTGTTAATTCAACGTGGGGCCGAGATCGGTTACTCCGACGCGTCGATTCCAATTTACTATTTTTCAATGTCTTTATTTGATAAAAAGCTTCTTTTTAAAGGCTAATTATGTTTGACATCAATAAAAAAAAAATTCAGACAAAGAAAAATAATTATAGACAAATTAAATATTTAAAATTGCTGGATAAAATAACTTTTTTGAATGGGCTTGTAAACACTATAACTTTTTAAAAATTATATTTTTTGTCTTCATTTTTTTTTTGTTCTATTTTTTCGGATGATCAATTTAAAGGATCCTTTTGAAAATCTTAGAGCAATTTTGTTTTGTTTAATTATAAATTGTAATAAATACATCCCCGCTTGTGGAGAGTAACTCAAATTAGCCTTCAAAACCCTCGACAAATTTATTAATCATGATTATTATATATTAATTTAATTATTATTGCATTTCCAAGATTTTCAGGAAAGTGGTCAATGTGAGATACTATTTTTTTTCCTCTCCTTAAAATTGTGGTTTTATGTTTTTTATTATTTTGTTTTCTGTATTTTATTTTAATCAATTTTATTGTATAAAATAAAATTATGAGTGCACTTTTGGATTTTCCAAATTTTTCTTTACTTTTAGGGGCATTCCATGGTAACTGGTGGGACATTTGACTCTGGAATTCCATAAATTATAAGCTATAATTATGTGACTAAAATTTATACTACAGTAAAATTTATCTTATAATATAAAAGAATATCTAATTAACCACATCATTTTGTTAAAAACCTGAATTACTTTTTAAGTTTCTCGTAATTATCATTTGACTGAGTGTGACTGGTGGGACTAAGAAAAATCCTTCTCTCTTACCGCTGTATACTTAAAGTCCAATTTCATTTCGACCACTAAACTTTTAAAAAATACTTCCCTCTCAATACAAAATTTATCCTACAAACATTCAATATTATGAAGAATTAGACTGATTACCTACGTAGAAACAATTAAAAAAATTTTTTTTATTGTGACTGGTGGGACAGGCATTTGTGACTGGTGGGACAAGTACAAAATGTTTACATGAAGTTGTTTATTAAAAAGACTATTATATTATTTCAACCTTAGAAACATTATTGTTCACATATTTAACTATAAATTATTTAGGATAATTAAAAAAAAACTAATTAAAAAACACAAATAAAGGATTTGGCATGCTGACAACACGATCTTGATAAACTTAGGTGTTAATTAATAACGAACATAAAAAAATTTGTTCTTAAAACTATAATAATAAATATGTTAATTAATAACAAACATAAAATGAATTTGTTCTTAA
>JZSA01006792.1:0-10563 GCA_000956155.1 Cotesia vestalis | reverse complement strand
AGATTGAATAAGTAATAAATAAAATAAATATACTCAAGGAAACAGAAGTGGGTTTAAAAATTGAAAATCATTGCGGTCTTTTCCCCTGATCCCGACAGTGAGCCATGATAAATTCATCCATTACTTCTTATCTCCGAATCCCTTGTATCAATCTATTGCGTTAAATAAATGTCGACTAGGTACTGGGCCCATAACCTGTTAGATCCATAAGCTTGGATCTAAAACTGTATTTCTCACAAATAACCCACAAAATTTCCCTAATTACAAATTAGTAGTTAGTTAATACACACTGTGTAACACGTATAATACAAGGTATTATTAAACGTGAAGTAAATTTATGTAAATTACATAAAAAATCAATTTACATTCTTCATGTACTGCACGGAGCATATTTTCCCGGCATTTTAATTCGATGACAGCGATCCGGGAATTTATGTACAAATACTTACACTACTTTCACACTTTTGAGTGTCAGCATCAGAATCAGACGCATAACATACTGATATTAATACCGCAGAAGAGTAAGGAAATGCGTAACCGCATTCTCTTAATACCGTTCTCGGGTATGGGCCGCCCCCGCAACAATGTAAAATATATATAAGCTTTGACATGCAAATTGCCCGACAATGAATTTCGTAAAACCTTTTATCATCGAAGGGAGAGGAAACACCGAGTCAGCCCCTTAGTTGGGAAGGGTGATGCATGAAGGGCGAGTAAGTGTATGAAAATGTGGCCGCAAGACATAACACGGCACACGGCACACTTGGGTAACAAGAATAAAATTAAGTAAGGAATAGAGTAAGAGCTAGAGTAGAACGAAAGAGAAAAGGCTGAAAGCAAAATGACGTCTTATTAATCACTGTCTGAGGTAGGTAATTAAGTTCGGGAATCTTGGATGAATTTTGCCATCTATTTAATTTCAATTAATCAACATCAGTTTTCAAGATCCATTAAGTATTATTTTGAATGCTATGAATTTCATTTGTGTTTGCTGAATATTTCTTTCATACAAAGTCAAGTGTACTGAAAAAAAATTTTTTTTCCACCCACACGGAAAGAACAAAATGACACTGGATATAATCCCAGATTATACTCAGTGATATCTGTGGTAAAAAATTTTTTTAGATAGTAGCTAGTATAATCCAGATTATCTTGGATGATATCTGGATTATACTGGATGATATCTGGATTATACTGGATGATATCTGGATTATACTGGATGATATCTGGATTATACTCATTGTAATCTGGATTATACTCATTGTAATCTGGATTATACTCGTTGTAATCTGGATTATACTCATTGTAATTTGGATTATACTAGCTACTATCTAAAATTTATTTCATTCAGTATATTCTGGGATGATATCCAGTGTCATCTTGTTCTTTCCGTGCAGAATACAAAAAATTTTTATCCAATATACATTTCTTGATATAAAAAAAAACTGGTATTTTCCGTTTGTTTACATCTTTGAAAATTTGTTCTGATTTATAATTTATTGAAAAATTACCTAGCTGTACTACAATTAATGTCATAATTTGGATGGATCCTTGGGTACGAAAAAAGTTGCTCAAATGGAATTTCCGTAGTTAAAAATTCAATTTTTCAACGATTTAATTAATAATTAATTTAATTTTTCTTAATTGAATGATTATGATCAATTAAATTTTCTACAATTTAATCTATATTATTAAGAGAATAAAAAAAATTTTGTTTTCAGGATAGTCATATGATAAAGTCGTTTTTTTTTTTTAGTGAAATTTAGTATATAAGCGATTTTTAGGTATATAGTTACTCATCACGATATCTCTGGAACTATATTTCGTAGAGACTTCAAATTTGGTAGGAATATCACTTTTGCTATGTAGAGGTCAGCTAAGAATGTATTTTAAGAAATTCCTCCCTCAAAGGGGTTTGCGGGGGCGTTAACAATGAAAAATTCCAATTTTTAAACTACAGCTCCTATAGACTCCAAATTTGATAGTAATCTTCTGTAAGAGATGTAGAAATAGTCTATGAACGAATTTTACGATAGATCATCCCACAGGGGGTTGCGGGGGTGGGTATCAACAATGAAAATTGTTAATTTTCAAACTATAGCTTCTACAGACTCCAAATTTGCTAGAAATTTTCTTTAAGTGATGTAAAAATTATTTATAAACAACTTCGCAAATTTATAAATATTTCCAAACCAGCTCATACATCAGTTTAATTGATCAATCACCTCAAACTCCATGAATCTAGATTGCACCAACGATTCCAAGGATTTTAGTTGGTCACGCGAGTATCAGTATCGAGAGACGTCATTAGCTGATCCTCCGTAAAGTGGTTGAGCCACCTCGCTACCCTCCGCAGGAAGCTAAATGGGTGTTTTACCTCTGGATCTATCTCCCCGAGGACCTAGCAGGAGAATCCTTAGCTCAACTGAAAAGTGAATAAAAGGATTGAGAAGCTCGGGGTTGGTGTTGGTTGGAGATAAACCATGATGTCGTTGATTAATACGGTTTACCAGTAAGTGTAACGGAGTGTGCATAGTTGAATCCCTACCAGTTGTTTCTCCGAAGAAGAGGAAGGAGTTGAGGGAGTGAGTCCTCAAGGGGTAGCTCGGAGATACTTGGAATTACTTGCAGTTGTAGTTCACCCTCTCCCCTCCCCTGGCCTGGCCACGTGCCGATCAATGGCGTCTTGGCTCTGATTGGCTGAGACTGCGACCAACCCCGACTACGAGCTAAGAGGATTCACACTTGCCAGATAAAGACAGCCGACTAACTCACAGGGTAGCAAGGGTAGCTAGGAGAATCAAGCTTTTTTTCTTTCCCGGAACATTGATTGCTGTCGAGTATCCAACCATCTTCGGGTTATTTTTTTCTCCGTCCATTTTTTATGGCCCCCCCAAAAAAAAAAAAAAACTAAACAAAGGAAAAAAATAAAAGTTTAGATTTTCACCGGCACGCGAATCCGATACTCAGTTTTAAACTACCCAAGGATTTAATTGCTCCTCTCAATTCCCGATTGGGGATCTAAGTCAGTTGCAATAAAACTCAGGTTATATATCACGAGAACAAGTTTTATTCCGACTTCTATAATGTCAGTTACAATTTCTAAATTTAAATCACTTAATTGTAATATTTATATTTTTATTTATATTATGTATACTTTTTTGTTACATTTTTTTTTTTCATTTTTTTGTAAATGCAGCTTTAAAATAAGTCTTGCGGCTCTCTTTTACAGAGACAGAAATTTTTTTCAGTCATTAGTAGTATTTATTGATAATTTAATTTTGTCGAACTTGGATTGAAAATTTTTTATATGTCACTTGGTTAGTTGTTTGTTGATCGTAAACAAAAAAATTTCATGTGAAAAGTTTACTTCATGCAAATACTTTGTTGCGAAACTGTTTTACACTATTCTTTTTCCGAACAAACTTTTATTACTCAAGTTTTTTTTTTTTTTTTTTTTTTACTAAAAACTTTTATGTGATTTAAAAAAAATTATAAAATTAAGTTTTTTGACTTGACCTTAAGTTTCAAGTGTTTTTTCTTTAAAAACTACTTTAATTTTAGCTTAAACTAAAAATTTTGGGTTGATTTGATCATACATAGCCATATATAATATTAAAAAAATAATTTGGTATAATTTTCTGATTTTTTTCAAGATTTATTAAACAAAAATTGTAATCAAAGCTTTTTTGAATAAAAAAATAATTTTTTTACTTTGTTACTTAACATTTAAAAGTAAACTCTCTTTTAGGGAGAAGATTTAGCG
Source organism: Cotesia vestalis (assembly GCA_000956155.1). Classification (NCBI taxonomy): domain Eukaryota; kingdom Metazoa; phylum Arthropoda; class Insecta; order Hymenoptera; family Braconidae; genus Cotesia; species Cotesia vestalis. The sequence continues at coordinate 6,797 of JZSA01006792.1, read as the reverse complement.
ACCGTGCGCCACCTGTTGGAGGTTTTTGGAACTAAATTTAATTAAAATGATACGTGACCATATCAGGCATAATTTGGACATTTTAAGACTTGTAAAAATTATATATTCAAAAGTCAATGTTTAAAATTTTGCAAAAAAATCATTTTTTACACAATTTAACTGTTTCAAATTTTGAGTTATGTTTTGTTGTGGAATATTTTCAAATTTACAAAGTTTGAAGTTGAAACTACCATTGCAAAGTATTACATATTAAAAAACTACGAAAAAAATTTTGAAAATTTCCAAATTTTTTGAAAAAATAGTTTTCATTATTAAAATCTCAAAAATGGAATAAATCATGAGTGATTAATTATTTAATCAAGTGAACGTTCAATACGTTGAATTTTGACTTGGCTGTATTGATAAAAAAAAAAACCGTAGAAAAATTTTTAAATGCCGCATTTACAAAATAAACGAAATAAATTGAGTAGTCTAACATTAAAAACGGTTCATTCTTTGATTTGATTGAAAAAAACATCCATCTTTCTACATATTTATCTAAATAATTATTAATATATCAACTTGACAACATTTTTGCTGTCAAACAGATTCAATCTCACTTCTACTAACACTAGAGTCCTAGTAAATTAAAGTCCTAGTACATAGTACATCATCAGGCACAGGAATTTGGTCCTGATTCTTCACCCTCTTGACAACCCATTAATCAACCATCAAAATCACCACCAATGGCAATCTCAATTACCAAAATTTAAAACGACCAATTCAGTTCTGAATTCTAAGGATCTTCTTTGGTAGCAGGCTGGATTTGATGAACGACACTCGACAGGTGATGATGATGATGATCAGGTCGTCTTGACAGTCCCAGAAGCGGCGGAAGAAGAGGCAAGTGAAGAGGCAGCGGCAGCCCTCCAGGGAACCCGGCCAATCCACCCAGCAAAGCCGTTGCTGTGCTGTGTTCTTGGGCTTTTCGCCGCAATTCCGCTAAACTGCTGCTTCGATGAAGATCACCGGACCCGGGCTTACAGCACCCACAGAGAGACCCCGGCCAGCCTGATGGCGTTGTCCAGGACAGCATTTCTTGGAGGCTGCTCGGACGATGGTCGCTGGTGGTCCACAGAGACGGGGTCGCTGATGTCAAAGATGTCGATGCCGTCGAGCCGATTATTTTGCTGCTTCCAAACAAAGGCGGCGAGAATTGGGCCGCCAGGTGGGGGGAGAAGAATAGTGATGTTGGAGGCTCCAGGGGCCTGAATCCTGCGGTAGAGCTGGAAATACAATTGTAATTAGTATTTTTAATACATCAAAAATTTTTGAATTTTACCAAAATTGTTTTTTAATAGAAATTCATTTATTTTAATGGAATATTGAGATATTGTTAGATATTTTTGTACAGAATATTTAGTCCTAGGCCCATTTTGTCGGAAAAATTCTTATGGCAAAAGTAATTTTGTCCAGATATATATTGCACGCCTCAAAATCCAAGCGTTTACTTTCGACCTACAAAAAACAAGTTTTCTCAAAACTAAAATTGATTTTTATTACACGCTTTTTATTAGCTTCACTTGTATGTATGTATGTTTGTAACCGACTTCTTTGGGCGCGATTTTGACGCACTTTAAATGGCTAGATTTCGTTCAAACTTTCTAGATTTATCGAGGACCGATGACAATACAGTAATTTGATAAAATTATTCCATTTTTCAATTTGCAGAATAAAATTTTTGTTTATTTATATAATTTTTATCTATAGTCGATAAGGCAAGAATTTTAATTTTAATTTTTTTTACAAATTTCTCTATAATCGATAAAACAGGAATTTTAATTTCCAACCATTCTTTTTAGTCGATTTATCTAATGTTAACAAATTTTCGAACACCAAAGGGAATTTTTAATTCAACAAAACAAATAATAGTTTAAAATTTGAAAAAAACAAGCTATTATAAATAAACCAAACTAAAAAGTAGAAAATAAATAATAGTTTAAAAAACTAAAAAACACGCTTTTTATAGAAAACCGAACTAAAAAAATAGAAAATAAGTTTTAATGAATTTAAATTAAGAATAGTGTTGAAATTTTCAATAAATATAAATTAATAATAGTGTGAATAAAAAAAATTTTTTTATTTTAAAAAAAGCGTATTTATTTCATTTTAAAAAAAGCGCATTATAAATTATATCATTTAATTAAAAAAAAAAAATTATTTCATTTTAAAAAATTTATTTCTTACTTATATCGCACTAACAGGATGATAACTGTTTTGGAAACTCCCGAAATTGATTTTTCAAAAATAAAAGGCTTGTAAGCACTATAACTCTTTAAAAATCCTACTTTTTGCCTTGATTTTTCTCACAATCTCTTTGTATGATCACTTTAGAGGACCCTTTTGAAAATCTCAGCTCAATATTATTTTGTTTAATTATAAATTGTAACAAATACATCCCCGCTTGTCTGGAGTAACTCAAATTAGGCTTCAAAATTTTCGATAAATTTATTTCTCATGATTAATATATACTAATTTAATTTTTTTCAATTTACATTGAAAAAAAAAATATTTTAGTCCACAAAATTATTTTGAATGCAAAATTTTATTAATGAAAGATTTTCTTTTAAATTAATTCATACTAAGAGTAACAATTTTTGAGGTTTAATCGAGAGAAAGGTTATCTTTCTCTTTTAAGATATTATCAAAATGATAATCATTCTACTCATATCTGTCAATAAAATATTTATAACTATTGACACCATGCACCCCACGCTTTTTTTAAAATGAAATAACTTTTATTTTATTCACACTATTATTAATTTATATTTATTGAAATTTTTAATTTAAATTTATTTTCTATTTTTTTCGTTCGGTTTTCTATAAAAAGCGTGTTTTTTGGTTTTTTTAAACTATTATTTATTTTCTACTTTTTAGTTTGGTTTATTTATAATACTTGTTTTTTTAATTTTAAACTATTATTTGGCAACTAACTTACCAGCATGCATTTGGTTAATATTAGATAAATCGTCTAAAGATAATGGTTGGAAAATTAACATTTCTGCCTTTTCGACTATAGATAAAAATTATATAAATTAACAAAAATCTTATTTTGCAAATTGAAAAATGGAATAATTTTATCAAATTAGTGTATTGTCATCGGTCCTCGATAAATCTACAACGTTTGAACGAAATCTGGCCGTTTAAAGTGCGCCAAAATCGCGCCCAAAGAAGTCAGTTACAAACATACAAACATACAAACATACAAACATGTTGGAGTTAGGAGACTGGTAAAGGTAGAGACCGAACAACTAGTTGAGCATTAGCTTACTTTATTGTGACTAACTTACAAGTAGCTGGCAATTAGACTTTATAGGAAAGACTATAGAGTATAGTACGTGTAATATATAGTTATAGATGAAGTATGTCATTGATTCCAACAAAACATACAAACATACAAACATACATACAAGTGAAGCTAATATAAAGCGTGTAAAAATGATTGTGATTCTTATCCATAAACGTTTCTCATCAGGTCCGCGATTGAATCAACATCTGGGAAATTCATCCTATTCTTCGACGAACGCATTACTGATCCGACCAAATCAAAATTCAATCTTACTGCTGCATGTTGGGGTCTTAAAAGTTCTAAAATACAAATATATATGTAAATTATAGTTATTCAACGATAAAAAAATCAACTTCGCTCAAGAGAAACTATCATGAAGTGAGATATTGATCATCTTGAATCAAAAAGAAAAGTTGCTAAACCAACAGTGCTGCTGAATCATGAAAAATTTGTTAGCTTAAAAGAACTTTTTTTTTAATTTAAAATGCTAAAATTCTTTAGAATCAACTCCATTTTTTTATTATTGGCCATAAAAGTTGGATTTATATTTACTTACAATACTGACACTATCTCGTAAACAAGTCGGATTGGCAAAAAAGTAGTCTTAGCTGTTTGGACTAAATCTCGACTGAATTCTTACAATTCACGATCATTGTTCCCGCCAGGAACGTGGCAATGTGTTGGTGATGAAACAATTGGGGCTTTATGGAATTTGATACCCTGAGCTCTACATCGTTGAGCTGATCTGCACGACACCTTACATACCTAAACAATTTATGTGCATAAATTTGATTTTCGTGATAAGCTTTTGAGGATTTGGAAAATATTTTGGCAACAAATTAGTTTTGTTACTGTAATAAAATCACTTTGTTACAGCAACAAAGTCATTTTGTGACAGCAACAAAATGATTTTATTAGTGAAACAAATTGATTTTGTGATTGAACAAACTGGTTTGTTAGTACAACTTGAAACATTTTGTTAATGCAACTAATATGGATTTGTTGCTATAACTATACTCATTTGTTACCACAACATATTTTTCATTTATCCCGTCTTTTGTTATTTCAACAAAATCATTTTTATGCGTGTACTAAATAGTTTCTAAGTCAAAGAAATCTCCAAGAGCCAAACTGCTTGATTATTCAACTACTTTGAACCAGCAAGTGGTCAGTTCGGAGGAAATATTGACGATCGAATATTGAATATTAATATCGAAGATAGTTTGGAAAGTGAGAGGACGGTTGTGATTAGACGAAAGGTTGGTTGGAGTAAGCGCGATAATTAACGGCAATTAGTTGCGCAGAATCCCGTGCAGTGTATACGTTTGGGGAACTAGTTAGTTATATGTTTCTCGTAAACTTTATGGATCTAACACCTACAGAGAAAATTCATCCTCAAATATCATATTTGTTTGTGTGAAGTTGAGGTTGTAGTTTGCTATCCGTGTTCAAGAGCAGATAGCTCAGCAATCTTAGAAATTGTGATAAAAATACGAATTATCACTCATTCGATGCAGAATTAAATTTTGGAAATAATGTTGGTGTTTTTTTTATTTTCTTATAACTGAATTTAATAATCTCAGTTTTTTGTAAATAACTCGATAATTATTGGTGATATCAGAAATCGGAAAAACGATCCTTAAAAAGGAGGAAATTTTTGATAAAAAGTCATTGATATTTTATCAAATAAAAATAACCATTAACTGGACTGAAAAAAAGTAAATTGAATCAAGAGAAAAATTCTTTAACCCAAAAAAATAATTTTGAAGAAGTTTGTAGTCTTGAATCAAGACGAAAAATTCTTGAATCAAGTAAAATTTGTTTTAGCCCAGAAAAATTTCTTAATCTAAGAATTTTTCAATTCAAATCAAGAAGATTAAATTCTTCAAAATTATTTATTTGATTTAAGTAAATTTTTTTTTTTGTGTGGATAGTATTAAAACGACGGTTTTTCTTACGAAATTTATTAAAAATTCATAATTTTTATGGAATAAATAACAAAATTATAGAAAAAAGTAATCTTTGCTTGAAGTAAGTTAAATTTTTTCATCTTATTTGAAGAATAAAAAATGAGTAATTGATGCAAGGATTAATTTTAACAATAAACTTTTTTTTCTGCAAAATTCAACTGTTAGACGCTGAATTTTCTAAATTTTTAAACTAAAGAAGAAAGCTTCGATTTTCGTACTAGATTTACTATTAAACAATATTTTTTTTTTTTATTGATTTTTAACAAATTAAGAACGAGTAATGATAATCACCTTGAAGCTGTATTTATGTTTTAAAAAAAAATTTTTTTTTAATCTTGCTTAATTAAAGATAATAAAACTAACACAGAATTATTAATTTGCTACAACTAATTTAATTAGTGTGAAAAAACTGAAAAATATTAATTTTCTCACGCCTCTGACTACCGAAATTTCTAAAATAACGAGTGCAATTAATCTGATCACCAGGATAATATCGCATCATGGACAGAAGCCCGAGGAGGGGATGAGAATCTAGGGTAAACTGTTAGACAAAGAAGAGTAAAGTCTCTTCGAAAGCAGAGAAGGGAGAAGAGGCGCTGAGCGGAACTACGTAAAGAAGAAGGGACAGATAAGGTCTGGAGCTTAATGGCGCGTATCTAGCTTCCGGTTCCACTGGCTCGGACACATATCGCTGGGGTAGTTTGTAATCTCAGTGATATTTCCTAAAGACGTAAATACGAACGCTAAAAGCTCACCTCGCAGTCGGGGTCCAGGACCTCCAGCTGTGAGCGCCATTTTACGAGCTGAGAATTCAGTCGCGACGAAATTCTCGACCGATTTACGACGCCGCTTGTTTATCGCGGCTATTCATTTGAGAGGAGAGTCAAGATTGAGGTAAAAAACAAAAACAAGCTCGGATTTACCTTTCCGTGGGTGGGACCAGAGACCCGCTGACGGAACTGGAGAGTGGCGCCCTCATCGGCGTCGTCGGAGGCGTCGCTGAACTACCGAGTGAAGGCTGGCTCTGAGACTGCTGCGGCCGCGGGCTAACTGAGGCAGAAGTCGTACTGGGACTTCGAGAGCCCCCACCACAGTCTTGTCCAGGTTCCTCGTCGTTCGTTTCCATCGGGTCCCCGTGAGGACTCGTGGGACTTTGCCCGCTAGAGGAAGATGGCGGCAGACCCGCTTCTGGCGTTGCTCCTCCTCCACTCGCTCCAGTTCCGCCGCCAGGGGGCAGCACTCCATCACGTTTTCGCTGCTCTTCTTTCAGCCTTTCACTTTTACGCCATTTTGCTCGCCGGTTTTGGAACCAAACCTGTTAAAAGAGTCAATTAGTGGCTTATTAAAAAGAAAAATTACTTTTGAATTAATAAATTATAACTCTTGAATTTAAAAAGTTTGGAAAATCCAAATGTGCATGTCTTAAGTGCTCGTGTTTATAAATTTATAAATTGATAAATTTTTTAAAGTAGATAAAATATTAATCACAGAAAAAAAAA
>JZSA01006788.1:0-31280 GCA_000956155.1 Cotesia vestalis | reverse complement strand
CTACCAAATTTGAAGTCTCTACGCCTTATAGTTCCAGAGATATCGTGATGAGTCACTATATACCTAAAAATCGCTTATATACTAAATTTCACTAAAAAAAAACCGACTTTATCATATGACTATCCTGGAAACAAAATTTTTTTTTATTCTCTTAATAATATAGATTAAATTTTAGAAAATTTAGGTGATCATAATCATTCAGTTAAGAAAAATTAAATTAATTATTGAGAACGATTTATAATCTTTACTTTAGCCCCTAAAAAGTAAGCCATAATCTTAGTCTGATAATCTCAACAAATAAATAACTCAATTAATGAGTCAGCCAAAATATAAAAAAATGAAAATTAAATTTCTTAACATAACAGAAATTTTAAAGTGACGTTGTCATAATTCTTATGAATTATAACGAGACAAATATAGCGTATTTATAACTAAAATAAAAAAGTTTAGGAGTTAAGTTAAGCATTTGTCCCGATAAATAAATTATCTATGTATCCAATTGACGCAATAACAATAATTCTTTATTGGACTGATTTACATGATGGAAGACAGTATGTCTTAACCGTTAATTAAAATGGGTTAGATAGATTGAACTTGGACGATGTGTGTCCATACGTTGTTTGTATAAATGATTAATTAATATAAATCAATTCGGTCAGTTGAGATTAACGAAGATTTCATTAGGGGCAATGTGAGGGTACGCTAGCCCGTCTTGTGACTTCACTTTATCTTTATTGTGTGCACATATTATATTAACTAAAAAATTTATATGCGTGTACATTGTACATAAATATACAAAATGCCACCAGTGAAGCCTGAGAGCCGATTAAAATTAATCAACCATCACAAAATTTGATGCAGCGCGTTAAGACCCTTATTCACAGATGACACAATTTAATAACCATCTCCACCATTCACTTAACTTCTTCTTATTCTTATTCTTTTTTTTTTATCTCTTTCTTCTTCTTGTTCTATATTTATTCATTTTTTTTTCTCTATTTCTATTATATTAAATTCTTTAACATATCTCTCTACTCCGTTCGGGCTCCGAGCCGTTTTTTAGTCCGACTTGCACATATTATATTAACTAAAAAATTTATATGCGTGTACATTGTACATAAATATACAAAATGCCACCAGTGAAGCCTGAGAGCCGATTAAAATTAATCAACCATCACAAAATTTGATGCAGCGCGTTAAGACCCTTATTCACAGATGACACAATTTAATAACCATCTCCACCATTCACTTAACTTCTTCTTATTCTTATTCTTTTTTTTTTATCTCTTTCTTCTTCTTGTTCTATATTTATTCATTTTTTTTTCTCTATTTCTATTATATTAAATTCTTTAACATATCTCTCTACTCCGTTCGGGCTCCGAGCCGTTTTTTAGTCCGACTTTGTAAGACAGTGTACTTCGTGAGATATACGGCTCTTTCACATGGATCAAATTTAGCTATTTAGAGAAAGCCACTTTTCTTTGTATGACTTTTATCTTTTGCGAAATTTTTCCAACTTACATAAATACTTCTTATTAGATAATTTTTTTTTTGTCAAATATATTATGTATAGTAGTCTTCTTTTGAATTATGTTCTAGTTACAGTTAAAATTTATTACGAATGGATAAAATTACTGGAGAAAAAAAAAAAAAATTTGGATAAATAAAAAAAATCAATTTTAAAAAAAATTTTTAATTAAAAAAAAAAATTATTAAATCGGCTCATCATACTCAGTAGAGTCTTGGATTATACAATTTTTTCAAAAATTGTGACATTTAATTTTTTTCTTTTTTAATTTATAAATTTTTTTGAAAATTTGTGAAATTGTGGGAATCAATAAAAAAATTTTTTTATTATATTTTTGCAAATAACGATATGAGACCGACTATAACAAAAAGATATTTAAAGACATCTACCCAAAAAATAGAATTTGTAACAGATGAAAGTCATTTGATGATAAATAAAAGTCAATTTATTCTTGATTTTTTTTTAATTTTTCCAACTGCGAAATAAATTGAAAAAAGTATTAAAAGGCGACGAAAAATAGCTCAAATTGAAGATAATTATGTGAATTTTAACATAAATTTGATAGATTTAAGCTATCTTTTACGGCTTAAAAATTATTTAAAGAAAAAGGTCCGAAAAACGTTAATGTAAAATTTTTTCAAATTTAAAAAATCACGGAATTAATTAAAAAAATCATCAAAACCAGACAAATGATAGTTTAAATTGAAGGTAATTAGACGAAGTTTAAGATAAATTTGATAGATTTTATCTATCTGTTACATCTGGAAAATTATTTTCATAAAATGTACGAAATTCAAAATTTTTTTAAAATGAAAAAAATTTTCAAACACCCACAACTTGTAAACTAACCGGCCGATTTTGTTCATCATCGAACTTGATCTTGGTATTGATCCACAGAATGAGCCCACAAAATTTCATATAGATCGGTTGAGAACTGTGGGCGCAATCCTGCTGACATGGCGCGTTATATCACAAATATATTTACATCCATAAATCGAGATATAAACTTTTGAGCCAATGTCATTTTTCGACATTACTCGATGAAATGAAACATATTATGACAAAATTTTCTTAAAACAACGACGTGAGACCGGCTGCAATAGATAGATTTCCAAAAAAATCTGAATTGTAAATAAATATGAATATTTATTCACAAAATTAACCTTTTTGAGTGTCAATAAATAACTGAATCATATAAATAATCACAGAGAGAATAACAATCAACTCAACCAACAAATACATAAAATAACAAAATATATAATATCCTGTATCAATATACGTAGCTTTTATCGGCATATAAATAGACAAAAACAGTAACGTTTATTTAACGCTCATTTTCTCGATGCATTGATTGAATTAATCTGGCAATTTAGCAATTACGCGGATGAGTTTGTTTGATGGCGTCCTCACTGGTGGCGTTCATCGATCACCATCGGATCAGTAGATGTGGCGCGTGAATACACACCATTACTTTGTTAGCCTAGTACATCCGTGTTCCACATGTAATAGTAAATATATATATACTCAAAGCTGCACACATCTAATTCGGAACTCACACACACTGTGCGAAGTTAAAACGTTCGGTGTGTGCGTGTAATAAAATGTGAAGCATGCGTAACCGCGTGGCTCGGGGCACTGATTCAACGAGCTCAATTGGTGCACCACCAAACGCTAAAGAGGTGGAGGATCCTATTGATTCTGCAAATTACTCAGTAACAAAATGTATTTATAATGATAAATCAAATTCAATCATCGAAATTATCAACATCAACATCAACATTATCTTCGTCCTTGTCAATCCGGTTCTGCATTTCATTATCCGTTACGGATAGAGTTAAATATTCAATTTGTCGATATCATTTTACTGTTTGTAAATATTTTAGTTTCATTAATTAAGCGTTATATTTTTCAATAATCGAGCATCAAAGAGTGTCAAGAGATTTATTGCTTATTTTTTAGAAGCATTTAATTTAATATCAATAGAAAAAAATGTAACACCTCCCCATACGTTAATTTTCGAAGCAATGTAAAAAATTCTATCAGTTTAGATAAATTAATTCTTTCATTAATAAACATTCTATCAGTTCTACACGGAAAAAAAAAATTTGGTTTAAATAAATGAGCAATGTCGTAACAAGAAATTAATTTGTTGGAAATTTTCAATTTTTTTCCTTGTCTAAAAAAAAATCCAAAAATTTTTTTTTTTAATTTAAATTGATTATTAGAAGATAGTGTTTTATTTTTTTCTAAGAAGTTTATTAATTTTATTAACAAAAAAACTTTTTTAATTTTGTCCAAATTTTGCGCCAATAGCGGGAAATATAAGTTTCAACATGATATTAAAATGTTTAAATTTGGAGAAAAATTGAAAGAGATCTATCTGGAATATTATAAACACCTTTAAGAAACAAGATAATAAATCATTAATTTTAAAAAATTTTTGAAGTGTCTAAGTACATAAATAGAATTTTACGCAAAAAAAAATATGTTCAAATATATACGACATATATTATTATATATTTTCACATCTATATTGACATATATTTTTTACATACATATTTTTCCGTGCGGGCGATTATGGAGTACTTTTAAGCTGTTTGAAATCATCTTTCTATGTGATAGTGTTATCTTGTAGGAGTATATTATGAATTTTAGTTATAAGCCAACTCGAAGGATTCAAAATCTTTACTTTTGCTCCTAAAAAGTGCGCTAAAATTTTAATCAGATAGCGTTAATAAAAAAATGTGAATAAATTAGACTTTTTTATAGAGTTTGGACGCCCTCTTGTGCTCTAATACGTGAATTATAAATAAGGAACTAATTTAAAACTGTTTTACCAGCAATTGGTCTATTTATTGATAATTTTTCCCTCAAAAATCTGATAATGTCTCGATTTAATATAAGTTTACTCAAAAAATTCAAAATCTCCACTTTTGCTCCTGAAAAAGACGTCGTAATTCTCATCTAGTATTGTGAATTAAATAATAAGGATAAATATGACCTTATAATGTAAAAAACTTAATATATATTTTTGTCCTTCGTTAAAATATATGAAAAATTACATATATCATTTTTTGACAAGTAAATTAACAAGATTTATCAATAACTCTATCGTGAAAATTGAGTGAAATAAAAAAAGCATCCTCAAAGTAAAAAAAAAAAAAAAAAGCTCTTTTGGTTTTTCTAAACTGTTGGTCAGCAAAAAGCTTTTCTGTCCCGTGTCACGAGATGCAATCGGAAAGTGCGGTAGAGGTTGGAAACCTCGTTGGAGCTTGGAGCGCTTTAATCGGCGCGCTTCGCCATTAATAATTGCCCGCGTCACAAATGAATTTGACGATCAGCGGCGGTCCAACGAGCTTCTGATCGGCCCCTCTCTCTCTCTCTCTCTTTCTCTCGTACATGGAGATTGTGAATAGTGATAAGCGGGGGTGGTTTCAGTGCTGCGCGCGCCGATACCTTCATTTATTAAAACCCCTCATAGCACACGGTGAATCCATGGATTTGCAAACTGTATTAAGCTCGTTCCCTCGACAATATTAAAACAGGACGGTTACGGGGAAAAAGGACATTAGCTATCGGATTCCGACTACCAATATCCGGCTAATGGATCACCGTTTTTGTTTCAATTACAATTTCGTCAATTTTATTTTCACCCGCCCCCCGTAAAAACAACTAAAAACTTTATTAATATTTATTGACAGTAATAAATTTAATCTATCTTTTTTTTTTTTCTCGATTTTTATCATTTCCGTTTCGATTAAAATAAAATTTTACTAGACGGCACCTAAAAGCTTTTTTTTTTTCGTACTTTTTAATTTCTGCGAATCTAATTCATTGAATTGAACGAGGAATCACTTAAAATATCAAAAATTCCGTGCTGATCGTCGAACAGTAGATAATTTTAATTATAGAAATAAATTTTAAGCATTATAATTGATTTAAAAAATGATCGGTCAAGAAATTCGCGCCAAAAAAATGTTTCTGCTTCTTTTTCTTTATTTCAATGTTGGTACGATGGAATATTAATTTAATAGACAGATTTTTTTTTTAAATATAGAAAAAAAGTATGGAAAATCCAAAAATACACGCCTCATAATTCTCTACAATAAAATTAATTAAAATATAATTCAAAAAACAGAAAACTCTGGTATGGTTTTGTAATGAGCCTAATTTAAGTTACTTTAGACAAGCAGGGATGTATTTAGTACAATTTATATTAGTGACAAATTTAGATATGAATTGTTAAGGATATTGGTCGAAACTTTTGTCTACTTCAATTGATGGATTAAAGGGTCAAATAAGTGCAATTAGAATTTTAGAGAAATCGAATGGAAAATATTTTCCGAATATTTAAATCAAATTTAATAATTTTACTTTGAATCATATTAAATCGAAATTTTGTTTTTATGGAACTAAAATTTATAAATTTTGAAAAATTACAGAGAAAGTTAACCTTTCTCTCGATTAAACCTCAAAAATTGTTACTCTTAGTATGAATTAATTTAAAAGAAAATCTTTCATTAATAAAATTTTGCATTCAAAATAATTTTGTGGACTAAAATATTTTTTATTTCAATGTAAATTGAAAAAAATTAAATTAGTATATATTAATCATGAGAAATAAATTTATCGAAAATTTTGAAGCCTAATTTGAATTACTCTAGACAAGCGGGATGTATTTGTTACAATTTATAATTAAACAAAATAATATTGAGCTGAGATTTTCAAAAGGGTCCTCTAAAGTGATCATACAAAGAGATTGTGAGAAAAATCAAGGCAAAAAGTAGGATTTTTAAAGAGTTATAATGCTTACAAGCCTTTTAACTTTTGAAAAATCAATTTCGGGAGTTTTCAAAACAGTTATCATCCTGTTAGTCCGTTATAAGTAAAAAAAATTAATTTTAGTTTCAAGAAAATTGCTTTTTTGTATGTCGAGAGTAAACGCTTCGATTTTGAGGTGTGCAATATATATCTAGACAAAATTTCTGATGCCGTAAGAATTTTTCCGATAAAATGGGTCTAGGATAAAATATTCTGTATAAAAATATCTCAAAATTTCATTTAAATAAATGTATTTTTTTCAAGAATATTTTTGGCCGAGATCAGAGCGCTACCTCGACGCTTCGCTTATGAGGCGTGCAATATAAATTAATCGAAAATTTTATCGTTAATAAATGATTTTCAATGAGTAAGATAATTTTTTAAGCTCGGTAATAAAAAATCTTTAAAAAATTTGAAATAAAATCATGAAAAAAATTAATTAATTAAAAGATATTAATAATTTAAAAACTCCCGAGTGTTATTGTCGTAAAAAACTGATTAGCAATTCAGTTTCTTCTTTTTATATTTTATATACAAGTATAATTTAGATGAAAAATATGAAAATATACACAATCGGTCAAATATATCACAAGTACGAAAATATATGTAATTCTATACTAAAATTCAGACACGCGCTTGCGCGCGCAACGTAAACTAGTTAAAATTATTTTTTAACGAGTGTCGTTTAAAATCGCCGGAAGGTGGCGCAGAAGTCTACATGTTTGTGCTAGAATCCGCTAGATGGCGCCTCTTGAGCAAAAGCGGGATATTTGAAATTTAAATTTTGAAAACAGAAATAAAATACTTCTTATAACTTATAAAAGCTTCAAAAAATTAAATTTACATTCGAACAGTATATATTTCAATATTAATAATTCATTTTTTTTTTTTGTAGATAAAATTGGTAATTCAAACCAAAAAATTTCCATCTAACCTTCCTTTTACTTGATATATATTTATAAGTCCAATGAATATTGACTGAGAATATTATTGCACGGTCATAAATTCCGCCCGGAAAACGATTTAGCAAGGAAGCTAAGAATAAATCTTGGAAAAGTCGAAAGGCGTAAAACACGAGGTGGGAAAAAGGATCAAAAAATGAGATGAGGGTCGAGAAAAGATGTATATATACTTAAACAGCGCTATCGCTTATATACGAACCCTTACAATGTACCTGGAATCGCCATCTTTCTTAGCTCTTCCTGATCTTTATGTTTTATTTTTTCATACCGATATTTATTGCTGCAGTCGGACATTATTCATTTTTAAAAAAGTCCAACGCTAAAAACAATTTTCAAGAGCTTTTTACTATTTTAGAGCGTTAATAACTTCGATTTATTCATTAAATAGATGGTATCAATTTTATCGCATGAATTTATTATAAACGTAATCAAGTTTCAGGTCAGAATGATGTTTTATTAAATGGTACATTAATTTTAACGAACAGGCTAATGTCAAATTAATTTAAAAATTTATATTAAATAACTTACTTTATTATTCATAAGTACATTTAATGTGTTATTTTATTTATTAAATATATATTATGCATCATGTGTGGAATGAGCAATTAATAAATGACCGCTCGATTTCATTTTTTTTTAGAAAATTTATTCACAATTTTTGTAAATAAAGAGTTATAGTTTTTTTTTTTTTTAATTTTTACTGTTTGAGTTAATTGTTATTCTCTCTGTGATTATTTATATGATTCAGTCATTTATTGACACTAAAAAAGGTTAATTTTGTGAATAAATATTCATATTTATTTACAATTTAGATTTTTTTGGAAATCTATCTATTGCAGCCGGTCTCACGTCGTTATTTTAAGAAAATTTTGTCATAATATGTTTCATTTCATCGAGTAATGTCGAAAAATGCCATTGGCTCAAAAGTTTATATCTCGATTTATGGATGTAAATATATTTGTGATATAACGCGCCATGTCAGCAGGATTGCGCCCACAGTTCTCAACCGATCTATATGAAATTTTGTGGGCTCATTCTGTGGATCAATACCAAGATCAAGTTCGAAGATGAGCAAAATCGGCCGGTTAGTTTACAAGTTGTGGGTGTTTGAAAATTTTTTTCATTTTAAAAGAATTTTGAATTTCGTACATTTTATGAAAATAATTTTCCAGATGTAACAGATAGATAAAATCTATCAAATTTATCTTAAACTTCATCTAATTACCTTTAATTTAAACTATCATTTGTCTGGTTTTGATGATTTTTTTAATTAATTCCGTGATTTTTTAAATTTGAAAAAATTTTACATTAACGTTTTTCGCACCTTTTTCTTTAAATAATTTTTAAGCCGTAAAAGATAGCTTTAATCTATCAAATTTATGTTAAAATTCACATAATTATCTTCAATTTGAGCTATTTTTCGTCGCCTTTTGATACTTTTTTCAATTTATTTCGCAGTTGGAAAAATTCAAAAAAAATCAAGAATAAATTGACTTTTATTTATCATCAAATTCTTTCATCTGTTACAAATTCTATTTTTTTGGGTAGATGTCTTTAAATATCTATTTGTTGTAATCGGTCTCACATCGTTATTTACAAAAATATAATAAAAAATAAATTTTACATTATTGCCTTGTAATAACATGTTTTTTTTAATATTTAAACAAAAAATCTACCTATTCATGTCCGGAAATTTTTTTTTTTAATTATTTCTACATAAAATAATTATTTTTTATTTTTTAAAAAAATATTTCTTTATTTTTTATCAATCGATAATTGCTCAAAAAATTAACATTTTTAAATAAACTTAGATCGTAAATTAATTAATTATAAATAAAAATTTTAATCAAATAAAAAAAAAAAATAATGTGGTAAAATTACATAACAAAAAACAACGAAAGGCATAATAGCCAGCATCAGTGTGATGACGTTTAAATGAGTTGACCATAAAGCGTTAATAATTGAAATAAATAAATGATAATAATAATGGGTATAAATTGAAATGATCGTAGATGATGCTCCAGCTTGGGTTTATCATATTGACCGGTTGCGAAACAAATTGATGGAAATGGTCCGCTGATTAAATTCATTCAGTTCTAACGTTAAACATCACACACATGTGAGGATGAGGACACATGGACGTGGATCAACGAGGAGACCAGGAGAGTGAAGTATGCTCAATCTAGTTACAACAACTTATAAATTTAATATTGACTGAAATAAGAGGGCAAGGAAGTGGCTCGTGGCACTTGGTATTATCCAAGATGACATTTAGCAATGATTGATCAGTTTATGTCTGTTTTTATTGTTATAAATAATAATAATACTCTGCTGGAGAAGCTTCGCCGATTATCATAAAAATCAGACAGTTTTGCCACCCGCTTGGAAAATATTTATGTACTGGGGTAGTAAAAATATTTTCTCAAAATTTTATCATTTAAAAAATTTCTGGTAAATATTTACAAGTCGGGTCTAATTTTAAATTTTCATTTTTTTGAATAAAATTTCTATTTAATTTTATTAATATATTTTTTTTTAAAATCATAAAAAAAAAATTTATTTTCACAATTTTAATAAATTTTACAAACTTTTAAAAACATTTATGAATTTTTTAGAAAATTGTGATATTCAATTTTTTTTTATGTATTTTATAAAAAAAAAAAAAAAATTATATCAAAAACATAAAAAAAAAATAAAATATATTTTATAGAAAAAATTTCTATAGAAATTTTATCAAAATTTTTATTTTTATCTTTCACGATATTTGTTATCGTAAATGCGCCGTAAAAACCCCACTTGTAAATAATTACCAAATTTCTGTCAGGGATAAGAAAAATCATTTTTACAATTTGATGTTTTCTAAAAAAAATTATTTTTTTTATTTTCATCAAAAAAAGCAAGTAAAAAAATTTTTTTTTGAATTTTACCAAAGCTTGACTTATAGAAAATTTAATTTTCTACAAAAAAACTCTGATAATTTTTTTTTTTTTTATAATTTCAACAGGTAAGAAGTTATCGAGGTTGAAAAATAAAATTTTAAAATTTCAGTAAAAAATTTATTTTTGCAATTTTTTTTCCAAGATTTTACGACGAAAAAAAAATTAAACCAAAAATATATTTTTGAAATGTAAAAAATATATTTTTAACAGCAAATATGTTTTAAACTTAATAAAATAAATTGGTAATAATTGTTTAAAAAAATTTTTTATAATATTCTAATTAAAGTTAAAATTTATAAAAAATTATTTCGGGAAAAATAGATAAAATAGTGTAAATATAAATTTTAATATGTTTTTATATACATGTGTACATTGAACATATATATTTTTTGTCCGGGGACATTTTGAAGGTCAGCAGAAAAACAGGATTCGGAAGTAGAAAATTGTAAATTTGAAGTTTGAAGCAGTTTTACGTGTGTGCTGGTAATACGTAGGTACTTTCAGCATAAAGTGTTCTAAAGGAAGTGTCCACCGTGCCGCGTCGCAGAAATAAACGGTCAGTGACGCGCGGTAATGGCCGACATCCTAATCCTGGCCCCCTACAGTTTAATGGCATATACACACTCGGTAAATGATAATACGCTAACTACACTACATACTCTGGAGCACTGCATGTGCCTTTTTTATCATTACCAGTGATGAGTTAAGAGCGTGGATGTGTGCGATAATGAGACCAGACTCACCAGGCGCTACCGTCGTCCTACATTGTGACCCTCATTCCAATCTTTTGACCTTTGTAGAACCAAAATTTGTGGCCGTCAAAAAATGAAAATTCTTAAAATGCAATTTTGAAAATTGCGTAATTGGCTGACGTAAAGAGGATCTAATGATTTATAGATTTGGTTGATGTCAGAAGATGTTGCAGTGCAATTGCTGTAAGATTGTTAAGACAGTTCAGTGTCTAAAACTGTTTTTATCTAATTTGACAAATTTGAATTTTTTATCAAAAGCTCTTGTTATTTAATTTTTGGAGAATTGCTAAAGTAATTTAATATCAAAAGATGTTACATTATTATCTGGACAATAAATTTAAGACAGTACAATATCAAATTTGGTGAAAATCGTAAAAGTAATTTGACATTCAAAGATGTTACATTCTAATTTAAACAAAAATTTGAAGACGGTACACCTCCAAAAGCTGTATTTATCAAATTTGGTCAAAAATGTTAAGATCATTTGATGTCAAAAGATGTTCTGATCTAATTTAGTCGAAAATCTAAAAGAATTTGATCTCCAAAAATGTAACATTCTAGTTTGAACAAAAATTGGAACATTATTTTTGATCAAAAGCTCTTTTTATTTCACTTGGTAAAAAATTGTAAGAGTGATTTGGTGTCAAAGTATGTTACATTGTAATTTGAACAAGAATTTTAAGACAGTGCAATTTTGTACAATACAAAATTTGGAAAAAAATTTGAAGATTATTTGACATTAGAAGATGTTACAATTTAATTTTGATAAGAATGTAAAGAGAATTTATCGATCTGAAACTGTTCTAATCAATTTTTGTCAAAAAGTTCAAAATAATTTAATTTCAAAAGATGTTACTGTCTAATTTGAACATCAATTCAGTATTAAAAGACATTCTAATCTAATTTGGTCAAAAATCTAAAAGTAATTTGATATTCAAAGACGTTGCATTCTAATTTGAGCAAAAATTTGAAGACAATACAATATCAAAAGCTGTATTCATCAAATTTGATAAAAAATGAGATAATTCTATGCTCAAAGATTTCACGATCTAATTTAAATTGAAATGTAAAGACAATTCAATATTAAAGGATGTTTTAATGAATTTTGGCAAAAAGTTTGAAGATAATTTGATGTCATTAAAAATGACGCAATTTTTGGTTTTAAATGAAATGCAAATTAATTTGATATCAAAAGTTGTATCCATTCAATATTGGTGAAAAAAAATGAATAACTTGATGTTAAAAGATGTTACAATTTAATATAAAAACATTGAATGTCCAATTTAAAATTATTTGCAATTTAATTTGACTATAAATTTGCAGAAATTTAAAAATATAGCTTTGAGATTAATAAAGAAAAATTTGTAAAGAAAAAAAAATGAACAATTGAAAAGATTTGAATAGAATAAAAGCAGCCAAGACTAGCGCCAAGAATGTAAAAAATCTATATTAAGCTCATCGCCAATTGAATCAACGAGCATTTACCAGGACATCATTTTAATTCACGCAGTTGATACGTGATTAATTCCATCCAAGTAGCTCCACATAATAACTATCTTGGTGAGGAGCGCGACATTGTGAAAAGTGACGTCAGTAGGTCAGGACCCGTTTCGTTGGTACATTCTAAAGCATCATCTGCGGGCTGTTGTTTATTGTCTTAGTCCCTCTCCTCTCTCTTTCAATCATAGTGTTGGGTATGTGTAACGTTCGTAATATAAGTTAAGATTTAAGTGTACAAATTACACTCATGAGTTTAACAGAGAAAGGTTATATACTTTGGAATAAGATGGAGGAATGAGGGCGGCTGAGTCCCGCAGCTGCCCGGCTACCAACACAATAATATCTAATTAATTTATTAATGAGGTTAAGTTGGTAGTATTGGACGGCAGACGTGCGCCACTCACTCGGACTAGCACTAAGTTTATTAAATTCCTTCATCGAATTTAATTTATCATATCATGTATCCAGTGAAAACATTTAATGCAAGGCATATTGTCTTAATGAAAGGCCTATTTTTTGATTGCACAATTGCGACGATTTTTCCTAACAAGCATCGAATCTTTAATAACTCTATTAGTCTTACATTGGACAACGAAATAAAAGGATAAATGATTTGTGGTAAAAGTTCCGATGAGCTTTAGTGCTGGCGAAAAGCTTATCCACCCGCAGACAGCTGCCTCTGTTGATGCCAAGTCCCCGGAGATTCTTTTCTGGGGATAAAGTCTCACTAAAATTGTATCTGACAGCTATCTTTATACCTTATACCCGTCATAATTTATAGTCGTTAGGATCTTTTGCCAGTTTCTGAGCAAAGCTAACGCGAAAAGTACGTGACCACTTAATCTTAAAGGACAATGACATTCCTGACCTGACATAGGTTGGACAAGTTGCTTTTAAGCTTTAAATAGGTGAAATAACCAGGATAAATACCTTGATAAGCGGTGGACTGTGCTGTGAATAGTGTCCGGTTGGTGGGCTCGCAGGAGGCTGAGTGCCTCCGGGCGAGACAGCACCACCGCCGGGGGTGAGAATCCTGGACTCGTGGCTGAACAACACTTTTCCGATTTCCACCGCGACTTCGCGGAACTCCCAGGACCTCCAGATTCGCCTGCTATCCTGGTTGAATTCGTCGTTGCTGCAAGCGTCGTCCCCGACGCACTTCAACAAACCTTCAAATCCCGTGTCTGAGGGTGGTGACAACAAACGTTAACAATAATATACTACAATAACTGGTAACAATCCAACATCACCTGTAGCAGATTTCCAACAGACACACCAGATTATAACTGATTTAAATATGTCATTGCACCTTTGTCACTAAATCCACCGGTAGTATCACTATCACTAATTGGTGGCACGGTTATTATCTGAGACAGACCTGAGACGACGACTGGGTTAAGATCTGAAGAAGCTTTGCCCGACAAGTATCAGCGCGTGTCTATCCAGATACAGCATCCACTAACTGGACCGAAAGCGTGCGTTTGATAGGCGTGCCGCGCTTGCGTCTTCCATAATGTAGGCGGTGATCCACATCACGTCCCCACTTGCTGTTACACTATAACATCTAACAGACACGACAGATAGTTCGACACGGATACGGAAGGGGGTGAAAACCCACGTGGTTTTATTGGCCAAATAACGGAATGACAAATACACTTATTTCGGTAATGCTGTCACTCGGCAATTGTCAGCAAACACTCTATATCTTTTTGTTTTGTTAGATTTGCTTGTTTTAGCTACTTAAGCAGTTATGGGACGGAAAATATTTCTCCAAAAGTCATTCTGGATCAAATTGCCATTGTCTAGTTTCCAAATTTGATCTTCTAATTGACCAAATCAATTTGATTGTAATCAAAAGCTCCTGATCAGCTTTTGATCATATGCTGAGATGTAGCTTGAAGAAATTCGATAAGTTTGAGCAATAAGGTAACCTGATTAGAAAAAGGCATTGACTGTCGCAAGGATGTCTGGAATTTTGGCTCCCAGATGACATTACGTGTAAAACAGTAATGGGATGTAATGCGGACGGAATAGAGACTCAGATACAAGATGGGAGTAAGGGTTGATGAAAAGGACAGGACTCTGAAGGGACTAGGTAGGGGTGTCCAAGTGATGGAAGCAGCAGCAGCAGCAGCAGCAGGTACTTTGGGTGAGCAAAGGACAGATGGTGGGCGCGAAGAAAGGGGAGATGCTAATACATAAAGTAGCTTAAAGTAGAAAATTGTGGAAGCGTCGTGATGCTTGGTGATTGCGTTACCTCCGGGCTTTGATTTAAAATGCAACGAGGGGCATTACGGAAGTGAGGCGAGGGGAGGAGGCTGCTATGGAAGCTCAACTACTGACTGTGGAACCGAAGGGAGTAAATAGGGACGCTCTTACTCACTTACTCGCGAATAAGTAGCTGGGGGTTGGTTACCCTCCGCTGAAGGACGAAGAGAGACTGCGCCCGCGGCCTCACTCTCAGGTCGGGGTTTCTGGATTGTAGAGACGGGTGCTACGCCATCTTCCATTCCTCCTCACTCCTTTCCCGGACAGAGAACCTGGGAGGGCGCTGTGCCCGTGGGAGACCAGCCGAGGGGAAGGACTCAGACATCTTACCAATATACTTTTAGTTTTATTTCGTTTACTCTTTACTCATATGGATACTAAGTTTTGTTATTTCGCTTATTGCTTTTTTTCTTTTTCCTTTTTCGAGATCTTTGACGTGATCTGTAACATGGACAGTGCAGCTACTGCTATTGCTACGGTCATAATTTGATCGGAGCTTTTTCCTCCCACCCGAAGCTGGTCAGATTAAGATCACTTTTAAAATGACTGACAGGATACCGAAGGATACTCGGATTTTAATCTCCCGAGAGTTTATAATACTACGAGGCAGGACATGGGTTCTTCAGTTGTCAATATCTTAAATATATATTTTATGACTTATATAAATTTATAGCTTTCGTTTCTCAAGGCTTACACTTACACTTACAAAATGTTTAATATATATATATATACGGTGAAGTGGAAAGAGTTTTCTTGGGTAAACATCATCATGGAAGATTCGCTACGGATGCTTTAAATTATTACTTTCTCAAACTCTGTTAGCGAGTACCGACGTTC
This sequence comes from Cotesia vestalis, assembly GCA_000956155.1. Classification (NCBI taxonomy): domain Eukaryota; kingdom Metazoa; phylum Arthropoda; class Insecta; order Hymenoptera; family Braconidae; genus Cotesia; species Cotesia vestalis. The sequence continues at coordinate 15,673 of JZSA01006788.1, read as the reverse complement.
TGAAAATTTAAGTACAACGGGTGAGAATCTTAAAACTCGTTATAACAAAGAAACGTCTGCTTTAGGCCTTCAGGTGATGGTTTAATTTCATTCGAGGCATTTATTATAAATGGAATGATTAAGCTCATTAATATTTTACTGATAAATTTAATGATTCAAATAAATGACGGTTTTTTTTTTTTTTTTTTTTTTTTCAGAAATTTGGTTAAACTTGTCCACTAAAAAAAAAAAGTTTTTTTTCACCCACACGGAAAGAACAAAATGACACTGGATAACATACCAGATTATACTCAGTGATATCTGTGGTGAAAAAAAATTTCAGATAGTAGTTAGTATAATCCAGATTATACTGGGTGATATCTGGATTATACTCATTGTAATCGGGATTATACTGGGTGATATCTGGATTATACTAATTATAATCTGGATTATACTAGCTACTGTCTGAAATTTTTTTTCACTCAGTATAATCTAAGATGATATCCAGTGTCATCTTGTTCTTTCCGTGCAGAATACAAAGTATTTTTAAGTATTTTAATCATATGATAAAATCGGCTTTGTTAATGAAATTTAGTGTCATTGCAAAGGTCTTGATTTGAATTTGTGCCTTTACAAGGTTTCATTTCATTCTCACTAATTGGCTATTTATTATGACAATTATTGAGGTTGCATTTGAAAATATCTCTAGAGACTTAATTAAGAAATAACTTTGTATTCTGTGAAATATTGACATTTTTAAAGGTATAAGCTCATCCCGATGTTACACTCATCAAAACCTTTCATTTGAGTACCCACATCAATTTTTCATATATTTGATATATTTATATATATGAATATATGAAATATATATATCAAAATACATGTGGGTACTCAAATGAAAGCTCTTGATGAGTGTAACATCAGGATGAGCTTATATCTTTGCTGGAGTGAAAAAAATTTTCTCCAAACTTTTTTTTCTAAAAAATTTTTTTCAGTGTTTTTATTACAATAAATAATTATAATTATTATAATAAATTTAATTTAAAAACTAGTCCTTACAATAAATAAATATTTGTTAACAATAATTAAAGCTTCTTAAATGTTTATAAATTCTTCTATAGCTTAACTGTTAAAGCTCTTAGCGCGTAACTAAAATATCCGGGTTCGATTCCCGGTCTGGACAAATTATTAATTTTTTAAAAATTAATAACTGACTAATAAGTAATAAATTAGTACGGAGAAATGTTTTATAAAAGTATTAATCCATACCATGTTGTTTTAATTAAACTTGACAAAAATCCCAATGAAAAATGTTAATAATAATAAATCTAATATAAATTAAATATACTAAAAAAAATTTTTAAGTTCTAAATTCTTAACTCCTTTTAAAAATTAAAAAACCCAACTCATAACAGAATTGACGCGTTAATAATAAATAAAGTTATTTAGTTGATATTTTTAAGTGAACCTCTAGGGGAGTTCTGAGTGATGGGTTCGGCGACGTGCGTACTGAGACAAAAGCTCAAGAGCTTTAAAAGAGTCTAAAGTCTAAAGATCAAAGCTCGTGCTTGAGTCTTCAATACACTATTGTTTCCAGACTAAACAAAAATTTTTTCAACTCCCTTTTAAATATTAACAATTACAACCTTTTTATCAAAACAAAGGGTAAAGCACCAAAGCAAGACTGGTTTTCGTTGTACTTATTGGCAGTAGAGCGCCTCAAATTTTTCCATTTTCGTATTAAAATACAATAATGTCCGAAAAAAAAAAAAAAATGAAGTTACCAAAAGAAACACAAAGGGAGCTTGGAAGTTAATAAAAACGATAACGATCCTATAATTAGATTCTGCGGTGTGGAGTTTGATCGAATCGGGGGCGCAGAGAAGAGCCAATAAGCTCATAATGATTAATAATGATAATGATAATGATAACTTTGAGGGAATTGACGAGAAAAGAGAGTAATAAGTAACAAGTAACAAGAATGAAAGCTCGAAAGTAAGCGCGTGTGAATTGGGGATGCTTCTGATTGGATGAATTGAATGTTGCTTGGATGGTTGTGTTCGTGTTCGAAAAGAGAGACCAGTGCGTATCTGACGAGACAGATGGAGCCATAACGAACAGACAATGTGATGCAAATTGGTTGGACTGAGCTTCAGCTCGACCAGTCAATCGGTTGGTAGGTCTACGTCTACGACTGCAGCAGCACACACACACACACACACACACACACACACACACACACACACACACACACACACACACACACACACACACACACACACACACACACACACACACACACACACACACACACACACACACACACACACACACACACACACACACACACACACACACACACATTGGTGCTCCTGTGTTGTGTTGTGTGCACGGATAGGATATATACCCATTACTTGGTTCCATGGTTCTACCTCTGCTATTGCTATTATACACCCAGCTATACGGTATACGATATACGATATACTCCGTTAAATCTACTCCACACTAACTCGCTCCCTGTAGGCAACCAATCAACTAACTCGGTAACTACCTGCCACCCATATGATACGAGAGAGACAATGACGCCGAGAATTGCCTTAGGCCACTCGGTTATACAGATGAATAGATATATATCTCAGTATGTATCCTGTCAAATCATTTGCTGGGTGGTTTAATTCTATTCAAGGTAATTTATTACTTGGAAAATTACTTATTTGGAGTTACAAAATGCTATTTACAAAGCTGAGTAGTCTTCGAGACTTTGCATCAAGATTGTCTTCGCTGAGGAATTTTCATTTTGTTCAGAAATTATTGCTGATTGGTTATTAGTGAATATTACGTCATCGGAAGTTTCTTTAGATGGTACTGCGACATCTGTTGGACAAGTTGTCGGTAAAAAAGAATGCTAGCTTGTTGATGGTCAGCTAATTGATAATGCACCCTGATAGCCATCTCATACCATAACTTTCAGATTACCTAGTCCCGCAAATTATAGATAACTTGACGAAAAGTAGGTTGGCAATAAGTGGTAATCTACAACTTATCGTAAAGTTATGGTCAAGTTTACTTCAACGAATTTTACTGAAACACTTGCCGTTAAGTGACCGAAATTTTCTATTCAAGTTTATTGTAAGCTTATAGTTAACTTGTTTTTAAAATTCGGCACTACCTTATTGTCAACTTGCATATAAGGGTGGGCATTTATGGACTTGACGTTAACTTGACGATAACTTGTCGCTAACTTATCTGCAATCACTTGACTACAAGAACTTATAGTATGAGATGGCTATCAGGGCTCTGTGATTAATGCAGGAGGATATCAATTTTTTAATCGTATTTGCAGTGTGTTTTGGGCATCAAACAGTTAGCATGCAATCTAATTATGTTATTGATGACTACAATTGGTTTATTTTGTTAATCTTGTTTTGAGCTACAATTATTTTATTATAGCTTAGTTTTTCAAAATAAAAACTATTAAATTAAAGAACACTGTTAGCATGCACGAATTAAAACGAACTGTATTTAGTTATGCTGTTTTATTCGGCGTAGACAGTTACAAAATTAGTGTGTGTTAAGTAAGAAATCTTAGAGCGAACTAACTTATACAAAAATCTGAGTAAAATATTACAACTTAGATTTGGGCGTAAATTTAACTAGCAAAAATAAGGAAAGGGAAAATAAGCGTAGTTATTGGTGGAAAAGTGTGGAAAATTTTAAGGAAGGATATTTTAAAGAACTATTGGCTAATTAAAGGAATAGGAGGCGGGTGCATGTTGTCAACCTTATTGCAAGGAGACGGTGTGAGGTATTGGCATCAGGTAAGGACTCGAAAGGACTGATGATTTATGATAGGGTTCAGAAAGAAAATAATTCTGAAAAGTTTCAGTGTCTTGAATAAAAACGAAAAATTATTGAATCAAAAGCAACATTTAGTTAAACGAAGAATAATTTCTTAGTTAAATGCATAGAAATGATGAAAAAATTTTTTCTTTCAAATTTGATCACTTTAATTGTGATTGAGAGTGATCATTTTGAATAAAAGTAGATTTTTTAATTTTTAAAATGAGTTTTAACAAATGATTGTCTCATATAATTCTTTATTAATTTTAAAATTAGAGAAATTATTTTTTTTTAATTAAAAAAACTATTTTTCATGGTAATGATCATTTGCGATGGAAAATAAAGAAATTATCACAAATTTTAAATTCCAAAAAATTTTAATCAAAATTAATTTCAAATTTGAAAAAAAAAATTATTCATTTAAAGTAAAAAGTAACCTTATTCCTTTTCAAGGGTTTTTTTTTCGGGATACACCTTTATGGCATCAGTAAAGCGATATCACTGATTTTAATAGTTCTTAATAATTAAAATCGACGCTGTCCGCGTTCTTAGCATCAAAATCTATTTTTCCATCCGCGATAAAACCAAAACTTACCATCAAATCCTTAAAATTTCTTCTGTACCCTAAGCGACAAACACGATGACCAACTGCTTGATCCATCCAGTAGATGTCGCAGCAGTAGAGGATTTACTGCGCATGTGCAGTGTAAAGTAAGCGCCTCTTTCGGCGGCGGAAAAACGTGGGTAAAAATGCGATTCTCTGGATTGAGAGGGGAAGCTGAGAAAAATGTAAGGAGTGAGGGTAGAGTGAACACCCCACCTCGTGGTGGCATGAATCCGGGCTACCGTCGTCCCGGTCGCTAAAATGATGCGGCAGACACTTTTAAGTGACGCCCGTGGTCACGGTAGACGGAGAACGCGAGTTAATAAGCGAACAATAGCGTAAAACAAAAAATAAAATAAAATTTAAATAATAATTAATTACAATAAATAAATAAAAAGTAAAAATCTGATCGCAAAACTGTGTGACGTAACTCGGGATCGATCTGTGATTGTTAATCGCTGACCGCTGATTGTCGGAGCCTCGGCTAGAGGGCGTATCCATTTAAATGTTTACTTCAAGCCACCCGGTGCAATTTAGGCGTAATTAGCATTTATAATAATAATAATAATAATAATAATAATAAAAATAAACAGAAAAAGATAGCGTTGAATGAACGGGAACGAGTGTGGCATAATAAACGACGCCTGCGTGTCTATGCGCGTGTGCTTTGACAGTTTGTGCTTCTCGTCGACGCAGCACAGGCTCGCCGACGAGGAAGACGCATTTCAGCTCCAGTCTAACGGCACGGCAATCGTTGTCTCGTCGAGTTCCACCACCTCGCCGTCGAGCTCCCCGACGGCTGTTCCCGTTCCGAATCTGACGGCAATCACGGCGACCACTTGCAGCGAGGGACTGGGTCAAGTTTTGGCCCGGGCCGCTACTCCTCCCAGCAATTCAACCTTGACTCCTGCGATGGAGAAGCTAAGGGAACTCCAGGAACTCCTCAGGACCAAGGACGAACGAATTTCTCAGCTTGAGGCCACTCTTACTATGAAGGACAATGAAATTCAGGACCTCAGGAGTCATCTTGATAAATTCATCAGCATTATGTCCATCAAGTCCCCTCTTACGCCCACTAAGTCCAGGCCCAGGAAACAGCGGGCCCAGGGTATTTCTGCGGAGCCGCCTCTTCATCAGCTGACTCCGCTCAAGTTTTATGACAAGAGCGACAGGTTAGTTTTCTTCTTGATACTCTACTTGCGCTGTTTATTGCTGTTTTTATTTTTTATAATCCATCAGTTTTATTTCTCCATTGATAATACTATTGTTAGCCGACGTTTAAAATTTTTTTTTTCTTTTATTTTATTATTGATTAAAGATATTTTGAGAGATTTTTTCAAATTTTTTTTGCAATTTTTTATTTTATTAAATATATTTTTAATTGTCGGCTAACTTTATTTTCAGTTTTTGAATTTTTAGAAATTTAAAAAGTGGTTTTTTGGATTTGTTTTGCTGGAATTTTTTAGTGATATGACAGAATTATTGGAGTAGGTTTTAAAATTTTTTTTTTATTTCAGGATAATTTTTGGAAAATAGTTTGAGATATTTTTGAATTTATTTATTATAGCAAGAAAAATTTAGATAAAAATTCCGTATTTTAATACTCGATAAAATTTTTAATGCAATTTTTTACGGCGTAAAAAATTTTGCTAGTGCGATTTTGTAATTTTGAAAAACTTTTTTATAGTATTGATATAAATTTATACGACGTAGTTAAACAATTTTATTGCAATTTTAAAAAATAATTTGTTCTAACTTGTACAAAAATTTTACGATCGTGATTTAGTAATTTTAACACAATTATTCTAAAAAAAAAAAAATTTTATTTTTAATTTCAAAATTTTATAATAGTGATACTGTATTTTTAATATTCTACAATAATAATTTAACAATATTCAATTCAATAATAGAAAAGAAAAATGCCTTGGCATTAAAACTAAATAAATAAATAAAAAAAAAATTATTTTTAAAAATTTGTAAAAATATTTTTTTTTATATTAAAGTTTAAGGATTTCCATAATAATATAAAATTTTTTGACAATTATTTAAAATATTTTAACATTTTAATTTTACAAATTATTGAAATTAAAATTTTTAATATTCTACAATAATAATTTAACAATATTTAACTCACTAATAGAATAAAATTATTTTTAAAAATTTATAGTAATATTTTTACAAAAATTTTTTTTTTTAATTTTTAAAAACTTTTTTTAATAATGATATAAAATTGTAAGAAAGTTTTTTGACAATTACTTAAGAAATTTTAATATTTTAATTTTTAAGAATACTTTAATTTAAAAATTTTACAACTATAAAATTTTAATTTTAAAAATTATTAAAATTAAAATTTTCCATTGGCTAAATTTAAAAATTTTGAAATTTTCTTTTAAATACAATACAATAATTTTTATAAATTATTAAAAATTTTTATTTAAAAAATTTATTAAAAATTTTTACTTAAAAAATTTATTAAAAATTTTTACTTAAAAAATTTATTAAAAATTTTTACTTAAAAAATTTATTAAAAATTTTTACTTAAAAAATTTATTAAAAATTTTTACTTAAAAAATTTATTAAAAATTTTTACTTAAAAAATTTATTAAAAATTTTTACTTAAAAAATTTATTTAAAATTTTTACTTAAATTTTTTTTTTTAATTTTTTTATTTACTGAAAATAAAAAAATTTACTTAAAATTAATTTTTTAATTTTTTTTTTATTATTTTTTTATTTACTTAAAATAAAAAAATTTATTAAAATATTTTAAAAAATGGTTAATTAATTTAAATAGTAATAAAATATTTTCCATCACTGAAAATTTCGTCAGACCTGAATAATATGTTCATCCAATTGAAACCTTCGAAATAAAAACTGATTGAGTATATAATAAAAATATAATAGTAAATTAAGTGGAACTATAACCGCTTTTGTTTGTTTGGGCAACTAGTGTAATACAAACGTGATTTTCCACTCTAGGTCACTTGAATGACACGGCATTGATAAAACGTGTACGCACAAGTAAATACAAAACCCCTATACTTATATTATACTGATATGATATGATATTGATTTTTTATTTTGTTATTAAAAAATAATAATTACCACGTTAATTGATGTGGCTGTAAATACAGATTAGATCCACAATCTAAGCATTCTTAAGCTTAAAGCTTGAAGTTTTCTAGAAATAATTTTTATTAGACTTGATAATAGAACCAGCTCCGAGCTCCGATAAGGTATCAGCATGAAAATGAAAGTGGAAAAAATTTTTCTTGTAGCTAAGTTGGAAAACATCTAATCGGTTTATTATGTTGTGTACGTTAGATTACTACTTGGCTATGTAAATTGTCATTGTATGTATTGTATATTCTACATTGCAGAGTTTAAATAAGTAGATTGCTAGTGTAGGTTTTAGCTGACATGCTATCGCGCACACTAGGTATGTATTTACATTCCACGCTTTAAGTGACGGTTCATCGTTGACTTAATAATACAGACGATAGTTGCTGATGTGTGTCTGTGATTACAATACACAATTGTGCACTCACTAGATCTTTTATTATACTATTATATTTATATATACAGAATTTTACAGAATATCAGATAGATGTCTGTGTACTTATACGCCCGACTATCTCTTTAAATTGATAAACAATTGTTAAATCTAACTTTTAATAGAATCTTACGATTTTTGTTATTGTTGTTTTCAATCGACGTTTTTTTTCATATTTTTACAAGAAAAAAAAAAAATTTTTTTTACAATTTATACTTTTTTTTTATCTCATTTTTTGTGTTAAATTTTACACTAAAAAAAAATTTTTTTTAATAAAAATTTAATTCTAAAAATTTTAAATGTAATATAAATTTTTTAATAAAAAAAAATTAGTATTTTGGGGGGAAATATATGGTAAATATTTACAAGTGGGGTCCCATTTTAATTTTCAGTTTTTTTTAATTTTATTTATATATTTTTTTTTTTGAAAACAAAAAAAAAATTAATAATTTAAAAAAAAAATTTATTTTAAAAATTTAAACAGATTTTACAAATTTTCAAAAAAATTGAATACCTAAATCGATTTTTAAAACTTAATTAATTATAATAAAATAATTGAAAAAATATTAAATTAATTATTAATTAAATCGTTTGAAAATTGAATTTTTAATTCCGTAAATCCGAGCAACTTTCTTCGTACCCATGAATCCATTCAAATTACGATATTAATTATAATTTATCTAGGCAATTTTTCAATAAATCAGTACAACTTTTCAATGGTGTAAACAAACAAAAAATACCAATTTTTTTACATTAAAAAACGTATATTGGAAATAAAAACAAAAAAATTAGATAAAAATATTTTGTATTTTGGGTGAAAAAAAAAATTTTTTTTTTTCTGCACGAAATATTCAAATTGAATGTGTCTATGTAATGAATCCCAGTGTCAACGATTTGCTGAAGGATTCTCCACGGTTAGTGGAGAATAATGACGATGAAGATGATCTATTTGAATGATTTGATCGAGATTAAAGGGAATAGAATAAACGAGGAAGATTTCTTCTTACTCTACATTCGAAAGCATACAATAACATCCAGTTCAGTTTATATTGTACTCTCTTAGCTTTACTTTGGCGTTGGGACTTTGGCTATATTCTATATTCTATATTCTATATTATGATCATAATGATGATGATGATGACCACGTGATATGGCTGCCATGCGTGATTTAATGAAACCAATCGCCGTTCTGCGACAACCAGGATGACGTCAATCGACGGACGCCGCCGCCTGTTGACAACTAAGATGCTCGCTATCTTTATCCAGAGATTCCGCTACATTTTTAGATTCTTTTTTTTGTTATTCCAGAATTTTTGCAACCAGTTTGGGATTCAGAATTTCTTCCGTTGATTTTTTAAAAATGAAATTCTATACATTGACAATAAAGTTTTTTGCATTGAAACTACACTGTTATTAAATACACTGAGATAAAAAATTTATTTTGAAAAAAATGAGTAGTGTAATCAGAAATTAATTTGTAGAAATTTTTAAAAAATTTTTTAGCTGAAAAATTACAAATTTTATTGGCCAAAGTAAAAATTTTTCTTGAAATTCTATTCTTGGTCAAAGTAATTTTTTTTTTTTAATTTAAATTATCATAAATACTTGGTACAATAAATTTTTATATTTGATCAAGATTTTTAGATACTTTAGGGAAGCAGCGCCACTTACTTCAGCTGAGAAAAAAATTTTCTCACCTTGAAAAAATTTTTCTCTTGAATATTTTTTTTTAACTTTAATTAGGATATATTTTTTACAAAATATATTTTTTACATTTCAAAATTATATTTTTTTTTTCTTTATAAAATCTTTAAAAAAAAATTGCAAAAATAAATTTTTTACTGGAATTTAGAAAATTTAATTTTTCAATCTCGATAACTTCTTACCTGTTGAAATTACAAGAAAAAAATATGTCAGAGCTTTTTCGTAGAAAATTAAATTTTCTATAAGTCAAATTTTGGTAAAATTCAAAAAAAAATTTTTTTACTTGCTTTTTTTTTGATGAAAATTAAAAAACAATTTTTTTTAAAGAGCATCAAATTTTAAAAGTGATTTTTCTTATCCCTTTTATCGTGCAATTATACATATTGAATGAAAAAAAAATGATTCAATATTATTTGATCTTCCCATTTGACATTTTAATCAATAAAAATATTAATGAAAATTTACTTCTATCAAGAACTAAATTTTTTGGAGCAAGAGGCTGAATTTTCTCAAAACAAGAAACTTTTCTTGACTTAAATAAATTTTCTTGGATTACAAAAACATATTTTTTAAAGCAAAAAAATTAATTTTGTTGGAATAAGTGAAATTTCTTTTTTTTTTTTAGGCTCAATAAAATAATTAGAAAGAAAAATATTTTCTTTCCTCAAATGAAACTTTTTTTCTGTGACAAAAATGAGTTTTCTGGCAATAATTAACCAAGACCCGTTATTTTTAAAGTAAAAGTGAAAGATTTTTTAAAGTACGTGTTGACCAAGATCGTAGCTGTTATTTTTCGAGGGTTTTAATAACTGCGGGGCGTCGAAAGACGCCATTGACCGGTTGTGTCTCACCACGGGCCCCTCGACACTTAAAAATGGTATTTTGGTCCTTTTAAATTCCCCACATGAATATATATCAGGCGAAACCGCATTCTTCTTGTACGGTCTTGTTATTTTTTTTTTTTTATTGTGTTTATTTGTTCGCTGAATGATGTCCGATCAGATGTGTGAATTCTAGCGTCAAGATCGGTAATATAATATAATATATAATACAGCTTCGAAGACATGGGTCACCTCCAATTCCAATCCCACTCTCAGTGACTCTCATATCAATATTATTACACACTTGATACTTATTTTTATATCTCATCTCTCTGTATAAACACATACAGTAAGTGCAAATGGAATAGATGGTGAGTATCTGTTAAAAGTCAAGTGAAAAAGAAGAGGCAGGCGCCATCGACCGGTCTTTCCACTCGTGCGCAAGCAATATATCCCTCTTGGACTTATTTATGTCCAGTCGTTAAATCACGCCTACTTAGAGAACTACTCTTTGAGAATTTGCCACGAGCAGTTTTACTTTGCCAATTTTATTTATTTTATTTATTTTATTCCGAGTTATCAAAACAATTGTTTTTTGGGGTCCCGTACTTTCAAACCAATTCAATTACATGACTCTATTCCGCTTTATTTTAAATTTAAGGCTCTAGAAAAAAAACAAATTTTTTAAAATACTTTATATAACTCACAAAAAAAATTTTATTTTTATTAAAATAAGGAATTTTAATAATTTTTCACCTAAAATTTTATAGAATTTTTAATTCCAAAAAAATTAATCACTCAATTTGAATTTACTTTCTGAAAAAATCGGCGTCGTTTTATTAATATTCAACCTTCAAATTTATTTATCACTGACATTTATTAATTTATGCTCAGAATTTCTTTGAATTTCACAAGGTACATTATCACTTATTTTCTGGAACAAAAAAAGTCATAATTAAAAATAAATAACACTTGAGTTGTAATAAATTAATAAATTCGATTGATTCAAGAGAAATATTATTCCCGGGAAAAAAAAAATTATTGTTAATAAAGTTGCCTTGGTTGAGGAATTTCTTTCCTTGGAACCTGAGTCTTGACTCAAGAGATCTGTATCTTTGGTCGATAACTTTAACTTTATACAAGATAAATTATCTACAGTCGGTACATGGAATTTGACCACAATAAATGATCAATTTACACATAAAAGTGTTAAATATTGAACACAAAATTTTTTACTGTGTAAAAATTCCAATAGTTCACAAGATATTTATTAAATTGCACTGTACTTTCGTAAATATTCACGTTTTTAAAAATATAAGCTCATCCTGATGTTACACTCATTAAGAGCTTTCATTTAAGTACCCACATGCATTTTTATATATTTTTCATATATTCATATATATATAATATATATAAATATATGAAAAATTGATGTGGGTACTTGATACTTATTTTTATATCTCATCTCTCTGTATAAACACATACAGTAAGTGCAAATGGAATAGATGGTGAGTATCTGTTAAAAGTCAAGTGAAAAAGAAGAGGCAGGCGCCATCGACCGGTCTTTCCACTCGTGCGCAAGCAATATATCCCTCTTGGACTTATTTATGTCCAGTCGTTAAATCACGCCTACTTAGAGAACTACTCTTTGAGAATTTGCCACGAGCAGTTTTACTTTGCCAATTTTATTTATTTTATTTATTTTATTCCGAGTTATCAAAACAATTGTTTTTTGGGGTCCCGTACTTTCAAACCAATTCAATTACATGACTCTATTCCGCTTTATTTTAAATTTAAGGCTCTAGAAAAAAAACAAATTTTTTAAAATACTTTATATAACTCACAAAAAAAATTTTATTTTTATTAAAATAAGGAATTTTAATAATTTTTCACCTAAAATTTTATAGAATTTTTAATTCCAAAAAAATTAATCACTCAATTTGAATTTACTTTCTGAAAAAATCGGCGTCGTTTTATTAATATTCAACCTTCAAATTTATTTATCACTGACATTTATTAATTTATGCTCAGAATTTCTTTGAATTTCACAAGGTACATTATCACTTATTTTCTGGAACAAAAAAAGTCATAATTAAAAATAAATAACACTTGAGTTGTAATAAATTAATAAATTCGATTGATTCAAGAGAAATATTATTCCCGGGAAAAAAAAAATTATTGTTAATAAAGTTGCCTTGGTTGAGGAATTTCTTTCCTTGGAACCTGAGTCTTGACTCAAGAGATCTGTATCTTTGGTCGATAACTTTAACTTTATACAAGATAAATTATCTACAGTCGGTACATGGAATTTGACCACAATAAATGATCAATTTACACATAAAAGTGTTAAATATTGAACACAAAATTTTTTACTGTGTAAAAATTCCAATAGTTCACAAGATATTTATTAAATTGCACTGTACTTTCGTAAATATTCACGTTTTTAAAAATATAAGCTCATCCTGATGTTACACTCATTAAGAGCTTTCATTTAAGTACCCACATGCATTTTTATATATTTTTCATATATTCATATATATATAATATATATAAATATATGAAAAATTGATGTGGGTACTTAAGTGAAAGGTCTTGATGAGTGTAACATCAAAATGAGCTTTTATCTTCAAAAATGCCAATAGTTCACAAGATATTTATTAAATTGCACTGTACTTTCGTAAATATTCACGTTTTTAAAAATATAAGCTCATCCTGATGTTACACTCATTAAGAGCTTTCATTTAAGTACCCACATGCATTTTTATATATTTTTCATATATTCATATATATATAATATATATAAATATATGAAAAATTGATGTGGGTACTTAAGTGAAAGGTCTTGATGAGTGTAACATCAAAATGAGCTTATATCTTTAAAAATGTCAATAGTTCACGAGACACAAGGTCATTTCTAAATTTTGTATCTAAAGATAGATCATTTTTGAATGCAGCCTAAGTACTTATCATAATAAATTAATTATTGGTGAAAATGATATGAAATCTTGCAAAGGCACAACTCCAGTTCATAACTTTTCCAACGATACTAAATTTAACTATAAAAACCCATTTTATCATACAAATACACTGGCCACAAAATTTTGCTTATTCTCTTGATAATACACAGAAAAAAAAATTTACTTGAATTAAGTAAATAATTTTGAAGAATTTCATATTTTTGATTTGAGTAGAAAAATCCTTAAACTAAGAAATTTTTCTTGGTTCAAGTAAATTTTACTTGATTAAAGAATTTTCCGTCTTGATCCAAGTAATGAAACTCTTCAAAATTATTTTCTTGGTTTAAGAATTTTTCTCTTGTAAATTTTTCTACGTGTAAATTTAACATTTATTGTGTTGAATTAACACAAAAAATTGTTAAATATTTAACACAAAATTTTTTACTGTGTATAGATAATTGACAATTTAATTAAAATTCTAAATTATATTATTCAGAACTAATTTCATTTTTTTTCTAGCAAATTTTAATTTTTACAATTACAAAAAAAATATATTATTTTTAAAGGAAAAAAATTTTTATTATTAAAGTGCAATATTTTTATTTTTTACTAAATTTAATAAAAATTTTCTAAATTTAGCAAATCAGTACTTCTATAAAACTTAAAAAATTACATTTTTTTTTATGAAGTATTTTTTCAATGAATCAATAACTTGCTAAGAGACAAAATCAGACAAATAATAATTCCCTAAAATCACAAAGTAACACTAACAAGTAAAGGCAATGAACGAATAGAAGAACAAAATGAACTAGCTCATAAAATCAGACCTGATGATTCAGCAATTGGCCATCGGCGGCATCAGCCCGTAAATCGCTCAACGACTGTCCAGTGAAACAAGACTCAGCAGGATGAGTTGTAATAGTTTACTTAATAGCTACCTATAGATGTTGACGACCTACGCACGTCAAATTACTCCTTTTTTCCTCGCTTCCGGTGTACTGTGTGCTGCAGTGGATATTTTATCAAGAGAATTAAGGATCATTTTGTGGAATCATGCAATACTTGTAATAGTAACTATACACATTCTCGTGCTAACTTTTGCTGAGGCTGCTGTGTGCTATATAAGCGATATGTGATGATATAAATGCGCTAAGAAATACTGACACAAACTCTACAGTACACCTGCTAGGTGTCTGCGTCTGCTGTCTTATTTTACTCACTTGAAAGCTATGCAAACCGGTATGTGTCTGTCCTTCTTACCCAAACTTGTTTCCAGCTATTTTATGGCCTCTTTACCAGTTTCTGCCACCTTTTTTAGAGTTCGACACGCTTTTCGCTGGCTCTAATTTTCCATTTTACACGCAGAAAGAAAGAAAGTCTTGGGTCAAGCGTAAATTTTTTTAAATAAAAAAAAACTTAAGGAAGATTGAAAATTTCTTGAACGAAATTAAATTTTTTTAAGCCAAGAAAATTTCTTCTTGCTCCAAAATAAATTCGGTCTTTCTTACAATTTTCTTGGTTCAAGAAAATTTTTTTTTTCTGTGCAATCAGGATCTTAATAATTTTATTTTGATTGGAAATTTTTACCATAGTTATATTCTTGCACGGAAAAAAAGGAAAAATTAAATTTTAAGTGTCGTTTCAAAATAATTTATTAATTGTAATTAAATTAATTATAATGAGCAGCCTTGCAGTCACTATGTGACTTCCGTGACTTGTGAAATATAAAAAATTGAAATTTTGCTTTATTAAATAATGACTTTTGTTGAATAGCACTGTACTTTATTAAATATTGACGTTTTTAAAGATGTAAGCTCATTTTGATGTTACATTCATCAAGACCTTTCATTCGAGTACCCACATCAATTTTTCATATATTTTATATATTATATATATGTATATATGAAAAATATATAAAAATGCATGTGGATACTCAAATGAAAGCTCTTGATGAGTGTAACAATGGGATGAGCTTATATCTTCAGAAACGTCAATATTTAAGAAAGTACAGTGCAGTCACGAAAATTAAGGGATATAAAAAAAATTCTAAATTTTTGGGTGATTTTCAACGAGCTGTAACTCCGAGGAAAATTATCGTACAGCGAAAAAAAAAACAAATTGTAGCTCCAAGTGTCGAGTTTTCAGATAAGACCATGAAAATTTTTTATCATGTTCGGGTCTGGAGAAATCCTAAGAAAACTACAAAAAAAAAATTT